>WYDI02041870.1:0-18711 GCA_009867235.2 Psittacus erithacus
CATTCTTCCTCCCCAGGTGCAGTACCCTGCACTTGCCCTTGTTGAACCTCATTAGGTTTCTCTCTGCCCAATTCTCCAGCCTATCAAGGTCCTGATGAACGGCAGCACAGCCTTCAGGTGTACCAGCCACTGCCCACAGCCTTGTATCATCAGCACGCTTGCTATGGATACACTGTAGCCCTTCATCCACATCGTTGATAGACAAGTTGAGTAAGACTGAACCTGCTACTGATCTATGGGGAACACCAATGACTACAGGCTTCCAATTAGATTTTACTCTGCTGATCATGACCCTCTGAACTCTGCCATTTAGCCAGGTTTTGATCCACCTCCGTGTCCATTCATCTAATACATATTTCTTAAGCTTATTCAACGAGGATGTTATGCGAATCAGTGTCAAAAGCCTTCCTGAAGTCAAGGTAGATAACATCAACTGCTCTCCGCTCATTGAACCATCTTGCCATGTCATCATAGAAGACTATCATATTGGTTAAGATTTACCCTTGGTGAATCCATGCTGACGACTACTAATAACCCTGTTTTCTTCTGCATGCTTGGTGATGACCTCCAGAATGACCTGTTCCATCACCTTCCTAGAGATGGAGATGAGGCTGACTGGATGACAGTTTCCCAGGTCCTTCTTCTTGCCCTTTTTGAAGATGGGAGTAGCATTGGCCTTACTCCAATCATTGGGCACCCCTCCTGTTCCCTATAATTTTTCAAAGATAATGGAGAGCAGCAGAATAACAACATCTGCCCGCTCCCTCAGTACCCTTTGGTGCATCCTATCAGGGCCCATTGATTAATGCGTGTCAAGTCTGTCTAGTATATCACTAACCCAACCTTCTGTGACCAGAGGATTTTTCTTTTCTCCAGCCTTCTTTTCTTATTGTATCTTGCAAAGAAACAGAGATGCATTTATATCTGTCCTGCGTTCAGCAGTAACAGTTATTTTTCTTCTTCTTAGTAGCTAGTGAGGTGCTGTGTTTTGAATTTCAGCCTGGGAACAGCACTGACAACACCGATGTTTTTGGCTGCTGCTCAGTAATGTTTACTCTGATCAAAGACTTTGAGTCTCATGCTCTGCCAGGGAGGAGGGGAAGCCAGGAGGAAGCAGAGACAGGACACTACCCAAACTAACCAAAGAGGTATTCCATACCACAGCTCGTCATGCCCACTACATAAACTGGGGGCAGTTACCCGGAAGGGTTAGATCACTGCTGGGATCGGGCTGGTTATCAGTTGGCAGGTGGTGAGCGATTGTGCTCTCTTCCCTGGTTATTTCCCTTATCATTATTATTACTAGTGGTAGCAGCAGTGGTTTGTGTTATACCTTAGTTACTGGACTGCTCTTATCTCAACCTGTGGGAGTTACATTCTTTCGATTCTCCTCCCCGTCATTCCGGGAGCAGGTGGAAGAAAGGGGGAGGAAGTGAGGGAACGGCTGTGTGGTTCTGAGTTACCAGCTGGGCTTAAACCATGACAATACCTTTTTGTAACTTTGTATAGTGAAAAAAACATAATGGAATATGATTGTATGATGAGTTGATCATGGACACCAGGTGCCCGCCCGCCAAGCCGCTCTATCACTCTGCTTCTCAGCTGGACAGAGGAGGGGGAATACAAAAGGCTAGTAGGTCAAGATCAGCCCAGGAAGATGACTTGGCAATTACCATCATGGGCAAAACAGACTTGACTTGGGGAAATTGATTTATTGGTAATCAAAATCATGTTAGAATAATGAGAAATAAACCCAAATCTTAAATTACCATATTCCACCCCTCCCTTACCCTTAGGCTTAACTTCACTTCTTATTTTCTTTGGCTCCTCCCCCTGAGCATCACAGTGGGATGGGCAGTGGGGATTGTGGTTAGCTCATCATTTATTGTCTCTGACACTACTTCTTCACGCTTTTCCCCTGCTGGGGTGGGGTCTCTCCCATGGAAGACAGTCCTCCATGACCACCAACTTAAAGTCCTCATATGCTGCAGTTCTCATAGGCTGCAATGGCTCCAGCGTGGGTCCCTTCCATGGGTGCAGTCCTTCAGGAACAGGCTGCTCCAGCGTGAGTCCCTCACAGGATCACAAGTCCTGCAGCAAACCTGCTCCAGTGTGGGCTCCTCTCTTCATGGGCCACCAGATTCTGCCAGGAACCTGCTCCAGCATGAGCTTCCCATGAGGTCACAGCCTCCTTTCAGCATCCACCTGCTCCAGTGTGGGGTCCTCCATGGCTGCAGGTGGAATCTGCTCCACCATGGACCTCCATGGGCTGCAGGGGCACAGCTGCCTCACCATGGGCTGCACCATTGGCTGCACCATGGGCTGCAGTGGAATCTCTGCTCCTGTGCCTGGAGCACCTCCAGCCCCTCCTGAACTGACCTGGGCGTCCGCAGAGCTGTTTCTTTCACATATTCTTACTCCTTTCTTCCCACTATTGGTGTGCAGATTTTTTTCTCCTTCTCAAACATGCTATCCCAGAGCTACTACTACTGTTGCTGATGAGTTCAACCTTGGCCAGCAGCAGGCCTGTCTGGGAGCTATCGGGCTACATCAGACAAAGGGAAAGTTTCTAGCCACTTCTCACAGAAGAAGCAGTAGCCCCTGCTGCAAAAACCTTGCTATGCAGACCCAGTTCAAATTGTTTCTAATATATCTTTCATGTTAATGTTTTAAAGCATTTATTCTTAATTTTTTGATAGACAGGAAGAGTGAATAACAATTGTATTGATAAAGTTCTTTCCCCTACCCCACAAGGAATAGGGTTGTTAGACTTAAAGATGATGAAGTAGAATTAGAAAATAGGAAGTGTATGTGGAATATATATTATAGTGACCTTGAAAACTTACTGCAGTTGTCACCTCTTAATATGCAGAACACTGACACTTATTCATCTATAAAAAGTAAATGACATTCTCTTGAGAGAAATCATCATTCCCACTATGATATCATACTATTATACTATCTTACAAAGACAAACGGACCCAACTGTGGCTAGCTGTATTCTCCCCACCCCGACCCCTGTATGCTGAACAGCTTAAACATGGCAAAATAAAGCATAACTCATAACTTGATTCTAATAAATCAACCTGTTACACTTTTTAATTTCCCCAAGACAAAAAGAGAGACTTCATGAGAAAAAGTATGGATGAATTTTCTAAATTTTCTGGGTTTTTCTTTTTACTTTTCCTTAAAAGATAAACCCAAACCTTTCCTTTAAATGGAAACTCAAACCTTGCCTTAAAATGTTTGGTGTTTTTTTAGGCCCACTGTATCAAATGTGCTATAAAAATGTGCCTTTGAAATATAACAATGTTTTAATCAGTTTAAGTTACATAATGTAGGAACAGAAAGACCTTTTGCAGAAAACAGTGTTTGGAATGGACTTCAGACTCTAGCACTCCACCAGTGGAGTGCTGCAATCAATGGCTATAAACTGCTCAAAAGGAGCAGGCAAGGAAGAAGGGGCAGGGGTGTTGCCTTCCATGTAAAAAGAATTGATCGACTGAGCAGAAAAAGACGTTGAAAAACTAGCAATGAACAGGTGGAGACCTTATTGGTAAAAATCAGTGACCCCACCAAGAAAGGGAATCTCATTGCTGATGTTTACTACAGGCTACCTGACCAAGGGGAGCCTGTTGATGAAGTACTTATCTCAACAATGGGAAGCATCACGTTCATAGGCTCTGAGTCTGAAGGGGAGCTTCTGTCACCCTGACATTGCTGGAAAAATGACACAGCAAGCTGTAAGCTATCAGGGAGACACTTGGATGGCATTAAGGATAACTTCTCAACACAGGTGATAGACAACCTGGGGAGAAGTGTTGTGATATTTGTTGCTCACTTACACAGAAGAAATAATTAGGGATGTCAAGTCTGGTGGCAGCCCTGGTGGAATTTAATGATCCTGAAGGATATGTGCCAGGTGAAAAGGAAAGTTAGGACACTGAATTTTAAGAGACCAAACTTTTTTGTTCACAGAATAAGCACAATTCCCACATGTAAGAAATCAAGGAAGGCAGGAGACTGGCCTGGCTGTGTCATAGTTTAACCCCAGCAGGCAATGAATCACCACACAGCCATTCACCTTCCCCTCCCCATAGTAAAATGGGGGAGAGAACGGGAAGAGTAAAAGTGAGAAAACTCATTGGTTGAGGTAAAGACATTTTAACAGATTAAGCAGAAGCTGTATGTGTAAGCAAAGCAAGGGAATTCATTCATTTCTTGAAACCAGCAGGTAGTAGTTTATCTCCAAGAAAGCAGAGCTTCACCACAGGTAATGGCTACTGCGGAAGACGAATGCTGTAACTCCAAATGCCCCTCACTTCCATTTTCTTTGCCAGCTTTTATTGCTGAGCATGACATTGTGTGATGCAGAATATTCTGTTTGTCACTTGAGGTCCGCAGTTCCAGCTATGTCCCTCAAAAATTCTCGTGCACCCTCAGCCTACTTACTGGTAGGGTAGAACTGGAAACAGAGAAGGCCTTGATGTTGTGTAAGCACTGCTCAGCAGTAACTAAAACATTAGCATTATATCAACACTGTTCTCAGCACAATTCCAAGCTATAGCACCTTACACCCAGTGCACTCAGTAAGGGCTTCTTGGTCAAACTGAATTGTAAAGAAGGAAATGCACCAGAACCAGGGATGTTTATCCAGAAAATAACATAGGGACACTACCCAGATGTGTAGGGATGGGATTAGGAAGGCTAAGGCATAGTCGAAACTGATTTTAGTGAAAGGTGTAAATAATAAGAGTTTTTATGGGTGCATTGGCCAGATAAGGAAGATTAAAGAAAAAATACCCTCTCTGCTAATAAAGAAGGGACAGATGGTAACAACTAACACTGAGAAAGCTGAGGTACTCAACAATTTTTGCCTCAGTTTCACTGACTGTTGCATCTGTCAAGTCCCTGAATCTCAAGATAAGGATTGGGGGAACAAATTACCACCATTATAGGAGAAGATATCTGAGGAACCTGAATACATACAAGTCCATGGGACCTGATGAGATGCATCCCAGGGTCCTGAGGGACTGGCAGATGAAATTACCATGCCACTCTCCATGCTTTTCGGCCTCTGACATGGTCCCGCAAAACACCCTTCTCTTTAAACTGGAGAGATAAGCATTTGATGTATAAATTGTTCAGTGAATGAGGAATTGCTTGTATGGTCTCAACCAGAGGGTGAGAGAGGGACAGTTCCATGTCCAGATGGTGATCAGTGATGAGCCGTGTCCCTCAGGGGTCACTACCTGGACTTCATCAATGCTACAGAAAATGCCAAGTATACCCTCAGGAAGTTTACAGAGAACATGAAGTTGAGCAGTGCAGTTAACATGCCTGAAGGACAGGATGCCATCCAGAAGGACCCAAACAAACTTGAGAAGTAGGTGCATGTGAACCTCATGAGGTTCAATAAGGCCAAGCACAAGGTCCTGCACCTGGTTTGGGGCAAGCACCAATGTGAATACAGACTGGCAGATGAATGGATTGAGATGAGCTCTGCAGAGAAGGATTTGGGAGTACTAGTGAATGAAAACTTATGTACGCCCTGGCAACATGCGCTCATTGTATCCTGGGCTGCATCAAAAGAAGTATGGTCAACAGGTCAAGGGATCTGATTATCCTCCTCTACTTTGCTCTCATGAGACACCTCCAGGAGTACTGCATTCAGCTCTGGAGTCTCCGGAACGAGAAAGATATGAACCTGCTGGAACAGGTCCAGAGGAGGGCCATGAAAATGGTCAAAGGCTGGAACACCTCTCCTGTGAAGAAAAGCTAAAGTTGATGTTGTTGAGCCCAGAAAAGAGGAGGTTCCAGGGAAATCTTATTACAGCCTTTCGATATATGAAAGTGTCTTATAAGAACGATAGAGGTACTTTTACTAGGACTTGCAGTGACAGGACAAGGAGCAACAACTTGAAACTGAAAGAGTGTAGATTTAGATTGGACGTAAGGAAAAAATGTTTTACAATGAAGGTGGTGAGAAACTGGAACAGGTTGCCCATAGAAGTTGTGGATGCCCCACAACTAGAAGTGCTTAAGGTTAGATTGGATGCGGTTTTGAGCAAGCTAATCTATTGAAAGATGTTCCTGATCATGGCAGGGTGGGGCTAGATTATCTTAAAAATCCCTTGCAGCTCAAATCATTCTATGATTCTATGATCCTATGACTTTCTTCTTTGACACACATCTTTCATTTCGCTGTTTCTGAAGGTCTTCAGACGATTTTAATTGTCCTTAATAAGTCTACATTTCACATTCCTCTTTGAACTCCTCTCTTCACAGCTGCAGTTATATTCAGTCTTTCTCTACTACCATAATGCTAAGGATTTTGAAAATAAAGAAAAGCCTCAACAATTAATTTTTTCTCTAGAAATACATTTCCCATGCTTATACATTAAGCCCAGGAATTTTCTTTAAATCTTCTACTGCAAAGAAAAAATATTTTGGTAGCTTCATGTTCTCAGTTTGGACTATACAATCTGACCAGAAACCTTTCAGATTCTGAAAGTTTCTTTTATTGGCAATGAGGAACTTCTGTCTTGGGAATTAATATATTTTTTCTGTGATGAAAATTATTGTCCTCCAGAGAACTGGGTAGTATCTCTAGGCCCTAGAAATGTCTTTCATGAGTAGCATCTGATTGTCTTGACCTTAACTGAATGTCATTAACCTTCATCAGGCAAGAATACAGCTTTGCTATTTGAACTATACAACAAAACTAAAAACTGTCTTATATTTTAAATGGTATGAAACTGGCATGTATTTCAGTACATATTACCTTGAACATTTCATTACATGCTATCCTGACCATCTTTATCCAATATACTCTATCCACTTTATTCACTTTGCTTTTGCAGTTGTCACATGCTGTTGCAACAGAAGAAGCAATGGGTTTTGAAAGAATTCCTCAAATCAATAAGAGCCAAGAGGGAGTCAGGAATCACCCTTAGGTTGCAAAATTAATGACTCAGATTTGCCTGCCATTCTCTGTACAGATATACCTAGAAAAATGGCACAGTTCAGAGGTAAAAATGAATGAGGTGTTGAGGTTTTATTGGCCTGGGTTTTTTTGTTTTGTTTTGTTTTGTGGGAGTTTTGTTTGGTTTGGGCTTTTTTTTTTTTTTTTTTTCCGCTTGAAGCAGTTACAGGCCATATCAGAAAGAGTATGAATGATGACAATAATACAAAGAATCTTTTCTAGATTATTCCTGCCTATCAATCTTGCTCTCATGTTAAAGACTTAACTGAAACATGGCTAGTGCCTTTATGTCGCAGTAAACCACTATAACTCATATCACTAAATTTTCCGAGAATCTATGTACTGATATTCCTTGAAACCCTGGGGAAAGACTTTATTTCCTCTTAGATTTTTGCAGATGCTTCTTCAGACATCATAGTTCACTAAAGAACTGGGTTTGTGCTTAGGTAAAACTATTGTTATACATTTTTCTTTAAGCAATGGATTTCTGTGGTAAGGTAATGAAATTTAAAAAGAAGGCAAGACAAGAACAAACACTAAACACAGCTTCAAAATTCTAAACTGTACTGACTTTTTCGGCAAACACAAATATAAAAGTGGGCATTTCTACTTTGTCCTAGCTGTGAAGATTGTAATAAAATGATGAGAAATTAAATGCACTACATTACATTGAAACATAAATGTTAAGTTCATTCTGATATATTCAAAACTAATTAGAGTTGTCCCAAGAGAGATTATTAAAACTGCTTGAGGTACACAAACAGTTCAAGGGAACTGCTAGTTCATGTGAAATCATGAGTAACTTATTTTAGTGAAAGATGTTGCAAAATACCTGTAGGGATTCATACATGGGTGCTGACTAGTAGATTAAAATACCAATTGAAAAAACAAGGACAAGTTCTGAGATGCTCATTAGCTTAAAGTATCATTTTATGCAGAATTCAACAAAGGTGACCTTTTTGTAGGAACCAGAGCAGAAACAGCTGTCATGAATGTTATGTACTCTGTAGTCTTTTGAGACATTGTCTAGAAACCCCTCACCAATGTAACTATTGTAAAGCCTTCAACTTAATTGATCTTACTATTTAAAAGTGTGCAGAACTCCACTCACTGCAGAAAGAATATAATTCAAATTCTTTTGTTATTATTTGCAAGACAATGTGGTGGAAAAAATGCATTATGATGTTAAATTATATTCTAATGAAATTTCCATTCTTTTTACAAGATGAAACAGGTACTTGCATGATTAAGGAAGTCAGGATTAGTTTGGGGTTTTTTTTTCACTTACATACCTCAGTGGTGCAATGTGTCATTACATAGTGAACAAGGTTGTTCATTTGAAAGTAACTCTATTTTAAAGCTGAGGTTTGAATTCTGCCAGAGGCAGAGACCTCCCTGCGCATATCCAGATCTTATCAAAAGACGTATATAGGAGGTTTAACCTAGGAGTTTGTTGAGTCAATATTATAGGGAAGTGATAGAATTTGTAGTGCTGGAGTTAACTAGCAGAAAATTACTAACCCAGCGAAGAGATAAAAATGTTGCACCTGCGTCCTCTGAACAACTAATGCTCACAAGGCTATATGCTACAAGGAAGATTTGCATAGTCATGAGCTGGTTTAGAGCTACAGCAAAACTGATACCAAGCACAAAAAAGAGAAGATGGTTAGGTTAATTTGGAAAAACTGTAAGACAGTAAATAAAAAAGTTATCCTAAGGATGTGCCTTGCTTATATCATGTAAAGAGACCATTGACACTATAATGCTGGCTTCAGTGGATGCCAGTAATAATGGAAAAAGTGACAAATGAGTGACAACATGATGTAAAAAGTGAACTCTAAAGACACAGCACACAAATTTAGCACAGAAAACCTACCCCAACAAAACAAACAAAAACAACAATAAGAAGCTGAGTAAAAAGTCTAACATTCTACTGCCCAAAAATTATTCATGAAAGAACAAGATCTCTCTCTCAAACCACTTCACAATTTGCAAGTTCATGGGAATTTTTTATACTCCTGAAGCTTTAGATTGCAAGTATATTGTGCAGTAGGAACCTGCTGTTCCTACTGATGGACAGTAAATATCTGATAATAGAGGTGGACTTCAAGGACCTCAGGAATATATGAAACAATACGTTTTCTTTTTCTTGTAGAAGACAAATAGGAAGATAATTTTTCATTCCTTTGTAAAGATAGAAAGTTTGGTGTTGATTATTATAGCCTTACAATTAGTATTACTTCATGAGTATGATTAGCAGTGATAGTATAATGAAAACAATGGCCATAAGAATTGGTTTTTTTCATAGGTAGCATTGGAATTTTCCCTTTTCCAGTTGTTGTGGTTTAAGTCCAACCAGCAACCCAGAACCACACAGCCACTCCCTTGCTCCCCCCTCCCCTTCCTCCACCCGCCCCCAGAGGGATGAGGAGGAGAATCAAAAGAATGTAACTCCCACGGGTTGAGATAAGAGCAGCCCAGTAACCAAGGTATAACACAAACCACTGCTGCTACTACCAATACTAATAATGATAAAGGAAATAACAAAGGAAGAGAATACAACTGCTCACCACCCACTGGCTGATGCCCAGCCCGACCTGAGCAGTCATCTCTCCCTTCTGGGTAACTGCCCCCAGTTTATGTAGTGGGCATGATGTGCTGTGGTATGGAATACCTCTTTGGTCAGTTTGGGTCAGGTGTCCTGTCTCTGCTTCCTCGTGGCTTCCCCTTCTTCCTGGCAGGGCATCAGACTCAGAAAGTCCTTGGCTGGAGTAAAGATTACTTAGCGACAACTAATAACATTGGCATTATCAGCGTGCTCCCAACCTGAAAGTCAAAAACACAGCACTGCACCAGCTACTAAGAAGGAGAAAAATGACTGCTACTGCTGAACCCAGGACACCAGTGCTGTGAAACAGCATATTTATGTGTAATGGGTTAGGTAGCAGAATTTTTTCTAACATTGCATTTGGAACTTCTGTCTAGGATTACAGCAGTATTCTCTGCAGTTTCATTCTGCATTAGTTGCGTGTTTTATGGTTTTCTACCCTGCAGTATTGGAATATAGGCCTTAGAAATAGTCTTAGAAAGAGAGAAATTTAAGCTTTACATAGAAGGCAAGGATCTTATATCCCTTCCCATAGGCCAGATCCTGGGAAAAACCTCTTCATTTGTCACAGTGAAATTTATGTACTAAGCAGAATCTTTGCATCAGGAACAGCAGAAGATGACTTGTTTCTCAGCAGTGTGGGATTTTTTTATTCAGTTTTGAACTTCGTCTGGATTGCCATTGGTATTTTTATCAGAAAGTTGAAGGATCTTTGCATTTTAATGTCCTCATGTCTCTAGTCTATGAATTAGGTTGCAATAGTATGTATTCCTGCAAATTAATTTGGCATAAATTAGAAAATCCCTCCTCAATAAGACAATAAGACAATTATAAGACAATAGGAGAGGCTACTGGAAAGGCAGCACCAGCATGTAGTTAGGAATGTATTGTCCATTGCTCATTACCAATTTTACATAAAGGCTGATACTACACGCACTGTTTGTTCATCAGTGATTATGAAAATATGTTATTGGCTTGTTTGAGGGTTTTTTTAATCAAAGGTAAATAGGAAAATACTCAAGATAAATACCCTCAAAATCTTTACTTTTCAATATGAGTTGCTGTATACACTCACAATACCCAGTGGTTCTTAACGAAGGCAATGCATTTCTTTTCTAAGAAGCATAAGTTTATCCTCCATTTAATCTTCATTTTCTGAAAATAAGACTACTTTTGAACAGAACAATGAAGAATAGCCATGGAGCATGTTGTGTAGTAGCTTTCCAAATATAATTCTGTTGAAACCACAACAATCTGTTATGGTAAGGAACACTGGTTAATAAGGAAAAGCAGAGCCTGTCTCCTATGGATACAGCTTGGAGTTCTATATTCTTATTTTTTGTCTTTTCTTTACAGCTGTCTCTTACAACAGTTTTTAGAGAAAAACAAGCACATTTGTAGATCTCAGACTTCAGAAGAACTTTGTTCTGTATTACTTTCACATTTTTCAGATTAAAAAGGTGAAATTTAAAGTGTTGAACATCATGCTATACAGTTCACAAAAAAAAAGAAGTGATTTTTAGAACAAGAAAGGATCTTTTAATAACTGTCACAGAATGGCAGTTCAAAAGCGTGACTCTTGCTTCCTAATCACATGGTGCTTTCTTCCCATATTTTATATTATACTTCCATTAAAGAAAAAGAAATTAATGACTTTGTAAACTGATCCTTCCAATGACAATATACAGCTCTGATCCACTCTGTAGAATTCCCCATCTTCAAAATGTCTTACCAAAAATACTGTTACAAAACAGCTGTGCACACACTTTCTCAGGCTGGGTTCCTAAGAATATGCATGTTCTACAGGACCAATTTTTCTGACATGATGATCATGTCCCTTTCTAAATTGCCTTATTAAGGGGGGAAGTGTTCTTTTTTCGTGACTCTGACTTTTGCCCCCATGATTCTACATTTGCAGAGCATTTAGAGCTTGAAACTGAGGACTCTTACGTACCTAGCTGTTCCATAGAGACTATGAAGTGGAATACCAAACAGGCACTTACATGTATCTTTGAAAAGACATTGCTAAATAAATCAATATTGAAATATTGGACCAAAACAGGCACAAAACCATGTGCTATGAACTGTGCAGATCCACTTAGAGGAAATAAATATCTTTTTCCAGCTAAAGATAGGCAATTCCCTTATACATTCAGGCTCTCACTCTTGAGAGATCTTCAAGGTGGTTTACAACTTTTCTTCACTACACAGAAAATTTTCCATATTAAATTATCAGTTTAGGAAAGATAAATATATTTTCACACCTAGAATTTTTAGCCACATAAAATAAAAATGCTATCATTAAGAAGGTGTAACATAAACTATGCATTAATATTGAAAACGCCTCCTTTCCAAGAAATTTTTGAATATTCACAGTTAAGATCTAGTAATACTTCTTTAAATTATGAATTAAAGTACTTTGTTATAAAAGGGATTGCTAAAAAAAGACAGAAAAAACAAAGGCTAACACAGTATTAAGTGTTAATATGCTCAGCACTGCCTTTCTGGGTTGTTTCTGGCTATTTTCTGCACATGCTGCCATAGAGACCTTTCTGAAGAGTTACAACAATGGCCAAACCTGTGATGGTAGCAGCTAATGGGGTTTAAATCAATTTGTGCTTGTCTGGCTGACTCTGCCCCACTCCTATATGAATAACTTCTCTGCTGGTTCTTTGGAGAGTTCTACCTGCATAGCTGTTATTTATTATTCTTTTCCAGACTACTTAAACTCGTAGTTTGATCAATGTTTTACAACTAATATGATATTATTTCAATCCTTGCCAATTTCATATGGTATAATCCCATTAGATAGTGAATGGCTGCTTAGATTGAACTCTCAATGAATACATCAAGAGGACAAATTAATATTTATATAATTTGTGAAATATTATGCATAACTGTAATAAAAGCATAAAAAGAAAAATTAAATAAAAATCTAAACAAACAGAAATGTAGAATAACAGGCCAGATTCTCAGACATTATAAAACAGCTCAACTTCCTTACAGAAAGGCAGAAACCTATTCATCAGATGCAAATCCAGTTCATCAACATAATAAATAATCTGAGGTAAATGAACAAGTATACTCCTTCCTGGCCACCTGGGAGATAGGTGTGACATTCTCTTTCTTTCAGTCCTTAGGAACATCACCTCATCACCATCAGCTTTCAAAGATAACCAAGAATAGCTTTGCAATTACATCACCCAGTTCCCTCAACACTCATGAGCGCATTAGTGCATCCCATCATTTCACAATCACTTGTGTATTCCCAGTTTACATAGATGTTGCCTAATCTGATCTTCCTCCACCAAAGTACATTTTTCTTGCTCCAGGCTTGCCTATGGGTCTCAGGACTCAGGGACGAGACCTGAAAACGTGTCTTGCCAGTGAAGAGAGAGCTCAAGAAGGCATAAAGCCGGTTAAACTTTCCTGTGTCCTTTGTCGTCTGGACTATTGCCCATTTCAGCAGCAGACCTGCCACTTTCTTATATAAAGAACAGATCTTCCTCCTCACCATTGCAGCTTTTATTAAAGAGCCTGTATCCACATATGGCAGGATCTAGTCATGTGAGCTCTTCCGCCATATCTGCATGATCTCAATGAGATCCTAGCCCCGCAACTGCGCATAGATCTCTAATTCATCCTGTGTGCTCCCCACGCTGCACACTGCATGCATGCATGTGTACGGGTACTTCAGATGGTACACCAAGTTTTGCTGCTTTCCCAGAAAATGTGTGAGTTTAATTCATACTTCCATTCTGTTCACGTGCCGTACCTCCTGTATATGTATACATTGAGGTGGCCAGACTTCAACCTTGTTTCATAAAGCCTCTCTTGCCAAATCAGCCTGCACCCTTTGTGAACATGACCACTACTTCCTGACTTTCTCATAGGTCATCAACTCCCTCCCCCAACATACTTGGTTTAAATCTTTCCTTAGCAGATTGCCCATCTTGTTGTCAAAGATGTTTTTGTCCCACTTGGTCAGGCAGTTCCTCTTTCTTGCCATGCATATCTGAGGTGTACCTATTACTTAGAGTGGACTTGCCCTTCAAAAGATTGATATTAAAACATGAAAAACAGCTTACTTACAAGCAGGAAGAAAAATCACACCTTTACTTTTTCTAATTTAGTGTAGTATATTTAAAAGATAAGTAGGGTAGAAGATCAATGTACTGAGAAACACCATGGCCAAAACAGGACAATGAACCTGGTGAAGGGTCTAGAGAACAAGTTTTATGAGGAGAGTCTGAGGAAACTAAGATTGTTTAGCCTGGAGACAAGGAAGCTCAGAAGAGACTTAGTGGCTCTTTTCAGCTACCTAAAAACAAGACCTTTAGCAAAAAGTGGCTAAACAGAATCACTCAGAATAATTTTGGGTTTATATATTACCAGTTCAAAAGGTGCATAGGTTGTTAAACAAGAAAAGAGAAAAACTCTGGATATTAATAAAAATAACACGACCTTAGACTCTGTTCTTATTCCATACTGCCTGAGCAAGGCTGTGCTTCATTGTTCATCATTGCTGTACAAATGCGTAGAAAAATGCAGCAGTTCTTGGTTTCTTTACATGTCTCATGCACTGAGATTCATAAACGATTTAGAATGGATTGTTCCTAATGCTGTGCTGTGAAGGTGGCGATCACAATCATTGTTTCTGTTCCTTAAGTAGTTGTTTTATTTGCCATTTTGATATCCAGCTTCCACTGACTGTCCTGGTCCTGCTTTGTATCTTACAAATGAACAGCATTTTTGCTACATACAAATCCCCATGAATTTTCAGAATTTTGACAATTTGGGAGCATTAAAGTAGTCAAGCTCTTGAGGTTTTTTTCTTCCTTCTCAAGTCTGTCAGGGAAAACTGGGTTAATTTAATTTCAAAAGAAAAAAGAATGCACTTAGAAACCAAAAAAATTATAATTAGCTACTGTTAAAACCAATAGACATTCAAAAAATTAAATTTTGTTTTGTTCTGAGGTTTTGGGTTAATCATACTACAGAACAGCAAACATACCTCAAAGTCCACATTGCCACTAGATGCAAAATGAGCGT
This sequence comes from Psittacus erithacus, assembly GCA_009867235.2. Lineage (NCBI taxonomy): Eukaryota > Metazoa > Chordata > Aves > Psittaciformes > Psittacidae > Psittacus > Psittacus erithacus. The sequence continues at coordinate 14,646 of WYDI02041870.1, forward strand.
GTGAAACAAGGATTTGAATTAGCCAAGTTATGCCTGTGACAGAATTCATGAGAAAAGGTGCTCTTTCAAGAAAAAAAAAAAAAAAAGAGCATTTCTCATTTTAGAAAGACATTACCACTTACCATTTGGCCCCCTATACCAGCAAAACCTCTTGAAATAAAGCTCAAATCAGTGGGACTTTTGTTTCGATTAAGACTGCATGAAAGGTGAGTACATATGCAATTTGGAAATACCCAAGTTTACTAGCTTCCCTTGTAAAGCACTTATTTTAGATCTGTGTGATGGGCATGGTACATTTGGGAATGGCATGGGTCATGGAGGTGTGTCCTCAGGAAAGCTAGCTGAATCTATAGTTATTCAAATCTTTAGGTAACCATCAATTATTCAGAAATGTTCAGATTGCCTATTCAGTAACCTCTCTAGAAGTTTACTTGGTAAACAACTGATGCCAGGTAACAGATAAACAAACAAAAAAAGTGAGTATCAATGCTGCTGTCATGTTTATTTCATATTCCTTTAATCCTTGATAGTTTGAAACATTCTGAATGTAGATGTAGCCTCCCGTAGATTGAAACAAGGAATATAGTGCTCTTAAGTCTTACTGCTGCTCTCTAAACTATTTGTAATTCAGTGTTACTCAGCAGGGAGACTAGATAAGCCATAACTACAGATTTTCAATCAAACTGAAAGAAAGCAAGCTTGTATAACTCATAAGATAAAGTGGTTCAGGCATTAGTGAGTGATACTGCTGTTTTATGAATGGGATTAAAGAAGAACAAAATATAAATAAAAAACAAGCTATCAGTCACTCCCACTGGAAATCATAACAGTTAATATACATATTGCATATTAAGCTATGAGCTATGGATGTTTTTTCACTGAATTTAAAATCTTATGTTAGAATGGAGTAATCATCTTACAGGAATTTTATGGAAGGATAGAAGCTTTTTGTTAACATCAATCCAGATCACATCTGGATTGATTTAAAATTATTAGATGTTTTGTCTGTTCAGAAGTAAAATATTCTTCAGATTGCTGGTGTTCAAAACTTTTAACATAATTTTTAAATTTTCAACTTTTTAACCTAAGGTCGAGTAGGTTTCATCTATTTTCATCTCAAAACTATGCCTGAAAAATAAGTGTGTATATCCACATATGTGCATTAGTATATATTACTATATATGTGTGTGGAAACATAGAATACAGCAAGCATGATAAACATTGTACAGTTACTGGAAGTACATTTCTTTGAACTGTGCAATTTTTCTTTTTTAAGTAAGCATTAATAATTCTGACTACCATGAGAGCAAAATATAGAATAATATATGATAGTGGCTAAAGTGCCTCCCAGACAAATTAGTGCTTGCTACATTTTGTTTTGCTTATTGAAATTGTTTTTGAGTAAGAAGCCTGAATGTAATAAAAAAAATTAAAGAAATATCAATACAAATGAATGCATTTCTTTCTAGTCCAGGAAGACTGAAAAGGCCAAGTGAAGAGGTGTCAAATGCCCTTTCCTTCACTATCCAGGTGTTAAATCACATCACAGCTGGATTGGCAGCAGTATAAAACTATCAATTTCTTTGAATGAGTGTGAGAGGAGATGGGAGAAGGGTGCAGTTGTCAGTTGCTTCTTACAAACCACAGTGCTAAGCTCCAAGTCTCTTGCTGGGCAATCTCTGACTGTGCTTCTAAATCCTTCAGTTAAAGAAGAATAAAATCAGTGAGGAAGCTGGCATGCAGTAGGTGGTGGCTCTGAGAACCCAGCTAAGTTAAAGGAAGGTCATGTCAGTGATCTTCTGTGGGGAGAGGAAGCGCTGGACTGAGTATTGTGGTGCAGTAGCACTGGGTAGCACTGGGACATCAGGGTTTTCCTAAGAAAGCTGACAATGGGCAGGTAGGACCCCAAGACCCTGCGTGCTGCAGTTGCATATGGGGACACAGTCTAAAGATTTTTACAAGAGTTGTTTAGGGTCAGGTTCCTTTCTTGCTATCAGAAATTCACATAGTTGAAACACAGATCATTCCTTGGAAGTGGGCCACAGACTAAAGTGAGGCTGTTTCAAGTCAGACACGTCTGTGAATTGTCAGAATTCAAGGTTACCCTGTCCATATGTTTTGAAGTCTGAAACATGTGGCACACCTTTTCTAGAAAAGAGGCACATATATCCTCCAATACTCACCTGCCTTAAGTTTTGACACCATGCATTATCTTACACAGATGTTTTATCATTGATATTTATCAGTTGATTTATTTAAAATATCATAATTATAGACTCAATATGAATATGATTAATTTATGTCTCCCTGTCAAATATGTTTATATAGATAAATAACATACTGCCTGTACCCTGTCAAGCCGCAAATACAGTATAATATTGAGAAAAATATAACGATGCTTGTCTCCATTGGGAAAGAACAAGTGTAAGGTGATAATCATAATTTAAACTCATAAGATCATGCTGTAAAGATTAAAGAAATTAAAAGATAAAATAATAAGATAAAAACTGAGAAGAGGAAACTCAGTTGAAGATGGTTAAGACTGCCTGGGAACTTCTGCATGAAAAGTCAAAAGCCACATAAAAGCCAGCTTTTGCACATTTTTATCATAATCCGATACAGGTTAGGTAAGCTATAACCTGAAATCAACCTGACTTAAAATAAGCACATTAAAGAATTATTGTTTACAAGATATAAAGGGACTTACAGCACCTATTTTATAATCACTTCCTTGCTGTTTTTTATATATTATTGAAGAAAATCTATTACAACCATTCTGGTTGAAATCAGGAGGGTACAGCACCTCCCATATGAAGATAGGCTAGGAAAGTTGTGGTTGTTCAGCCCGGAGAAGAGAAGGCTGCGTGGAGACCTCATAACAGCCTTCCAGCATCTGAAGGGGGCCTACAAGGATGCTGGAGAGGGACTCTTCATCAGGGACTGTAGCAATAGGACAATGGTAATGAGTTAAAACAGAGGAGATTTAGGTTAGATATAAGGAAGAAGTTCTTTCTTGTAAGGGTGGTGAGGCACTGGCACAGGCTGTCCAAGGAAGCTGTGAATGCTCCATCCCTAGCAGTGCTCAAGGTCAGGTTGGACAGGGCCTTGAGCAACCTGCTCTAGTGAGAGGTGTTCCTGTCTGTGGCAGGGGATTGGAACTAGATGATCTTAAGATACTTTCCACCCTTAACCATTCTATGATTTGGTGAATCCATAAGGACTGTTTCATTAGTTCTGGAACTGGTAGAAGCAGTGAACTTCCTTGGAAGAAAAAGAAAGTCTTAAGCAGGATCTATTTCTCAGCAGTTTTTACTGTTTCAGTAAATGGTTAATGTCATTAATTCTTTACAGCAGTAGTCTGAACTAAGGTGTCAATTTTCAGGCAATATTACAGATGTCTGTCAACAGGAAACTAGACTAAAAAGATTCAGGTAAACTAATGAGAGAAAAATATTTATGGCTTTTGCTTCTTCCTGGCTTACACTTGACCTACATTTGTAATTAAGACTTGAAAAGATTCCGATCTTTAAAAATAGAGCCCTATTGCTCATCAGCAAGCAATACATATTTAAGATAACACTTTGCTCTGTCTTGTCTTCAAAACAAATTAAAAAAAAACACAGTCCAAATCTTTGGAAAGCGCCTTTCCACTTTCCCAGCCTTTTGAGATCTCTGAGCATGCTGCAAAAGAAATACAGCAATAATAACAGGTTAGCTGGGAAATCCAGGCACTAAACTTGTCATCCTAGCATTCATTTAATTTCCTGCTAAGCCCCCGTTTTCTGATGAGAAAGTCTCCATTTAAATTGCAACATTTTCTGTATCTATGTATTAATCTCTAAATGTTATGTTATTGTTGAAAGCCTTCAGTGCTTTATATTAGAGACAGTTTGTTGCACGCTAAATAAAATCGAGATATTAGTAGCCTCAGGGGCATTTCATTTCCCAATATTCTAATAGACAGATTTTGAGGTTTATGAGTGTATATTTGTCGTGGTTTAAGGCCTGCCACACAGCCCACTCACTGCCCCCCCACCCCTTCCTCCCTCAGCTCCCAGAGGGATGG
>WYDI02041870.1:18811-30803 GCA_009867235.2 Psittacus erithacus
CAAAACCAGAAACACAGCACTGCACCAGCTACTAAGAAGGAGAAAAATGACTGCTGCTGCTGAACCCAGGACAATATTTTATACATTAAATTGAGCACCCTGTTACATGGTTTAAATGTTTCATGAAAAGATGCACGTCCTCTTTAATATATGAAGTACAATGTCTTTGGAAAAGAAGAAAGAGAAATTAAAGATTACGGTTTAGATTTTGCAAAAGTAGGTAGTAATAGCTTGTGTATGAACTCCAGTTTTTGGATTAAACACATTTAAAAGGACACTAAGCACATCCATAGTAATAAGTTAATAAAATTAAATGTCTTTGCATATATAAGGGATGCTATATTGCTGGGCAGAAGTTATAGTGGCATATAGCTTTCTAGGTTTAAAGGAATGAAAGTACATTTTTAGTCATACATTTCAGTGCAAGGAATTTGAGGAATGTGGTCAACAGTCCAGAAAAGTTTGTGTCACTTTTGTCACTGCTGGAATGACATATTGAGAACCTTTGTCCTGTGCTTGTTACAGCAAAATACATTTGACAAATTAGAACTAAACTAGGGGTGGGTTTATTTTCCAAGCATTTTATATATAACCTTTTCCTTGTAAAAGAGTAATCTGTGTTATTTTAGCAAAATGAAGATTGGGACTGGCTGAAAAGCTGGACATCATTCCAGATCAGTGCAACTAACTTTCTGGAACAGCATAAAAGAAATCTGCCTTCACATATGCTGCCCCTCAAGCAAGCAGGAAAAATGCAGCATAATTTCTAGGGAAAAAGATAAACAAGTAACTATTTTTTCACATTAAATTCTCAGTTATTTTTGGTTAACTGAGGCATGAAAAAGATTAATTCTGAAAATACAAATATTTATGAATCTATTTGTCCTAGTATCTTGAAAGAAATATCAGTAATCAGAATAGCAGTGCAAAAGCGATGATCTGAAATACTAAGGTTGGTTTGAGGTTTTTATAATTTTATTAAGAGAGTAGAAAAGACAAAATCTCTCGGAACTTTTTGACGGTGTTTATCTTAGTAACTACTGTAGCATGATGAGTGCTGACCTGTGAAGTAAGCGGCTACCTACCTGCTGATAACATGCTACCTGATACCAGTCCTGAGGGGTTTAGCTTCAGCTGTAGAATGGCCCCATGGACCAAGTTCCTGACAACAGCTGGAGTTCACTGTGTGTGAACATTCTCAGAGTACATCTTATGGTGTATTTTCATCCAAAAGTGTTTCAGCCATGTTTTTCAAGACCCCTCCACAAAGCAAAACAGAGCATGGTGTGTGGGAACAAGTGAATAATGCATTTAGAAGATAAAATCTTACACTTGCATGTTATTTTGCAAATTAACACCTAGATTGGCCACATGCTACTCAGTGGTTGCAGTTAAATTTTAACAAATAACCCCTAAGAACAAGGATGTCAAATTACTCTGTTCAACTTATCTAGATTAAGGAAAGACCTTAAGTGAGAAGACAAAAATTTATCATGAATCTAACTATAGTCTTAACAGTTTATTATTTATCCAGTAACAATACCAAGAGCTATAGTACATGTTTTCTAATTATATAATCTCAATGATAATTAATACTCTTGCTCTGGTCCTAATGTATCCAGGAAGATGGGGGTTCAGAAGGTAATTTTGATGTGGTTTTAGAAATTCAGGTTCTGCATTAGGGAAGTGGAATACTGATGGTGTGTTTTCTTTCTCCTCTCTCTGGGATCACTTTCAAGTTTGCCAGCACAGTCTGCTTACCAGCTCTTTATTCAGTGGTTCCTAATTCCACATTATATCCAAATTTACAGTATGTGATTTTACCTGTAAAGGAGACTCATTACTTGCTATTTTTCTTATATCTAAAATTGGTTGTACATAGATCCAAAAATTACTTTCTTTTAATAAACCAGTAATCAACCATCTGCGACTTCTGCTCATAGACATGCTGTTTCTGCTTTCATTTCCATGGCCTTTGCTTTCATCTTGTACTTGTACTTCAGGAGTCATTGTTGCCATCCACTTTACCCTTATCAGGCCTCAAGATGTTGTTCTTCAGTGAACAATGTGAGTGTAAAAAAGTGTATGACTATTTTATTTTACCATAGTATAAGTGGACAGTTTCTAGATCTTGGATTTATTTAATACTCTTATTCCAGATCAATTTTTAGTTATTACAAACGGACACTGGAGAACAGATTTTGTCTTGAGATAAATTGGGATTATTTTGTTGGCTGAAATGTAGTTCAGATTCTTACTATATATTTACAGTTACTGTCTAATATGTAAAGTGTCAAACTCATCTAAGATAGTCATGTCCTCTGTTCTCCTGCACATCTAAAAAAAATCCACCACTAAAATCAGTGCAAACCCAAAGAACTTAAAAATGATTAATAAAAGAAAAATAAAAAATACATAAACATTTCCTTTTCTTTTATTATTATTATTATTATTATTATTATTATTATTATTATACCATGGGTACTGCCAGAAAGACCCCACAGTGCAAAAAATTTGCAACTCCTTTGAAGCATCAAGGTTTGAGCATGTCTACCTTTTACCTAAAATAAAGACGGGAGTAGGATTTCCAAACCATTGTCAGTTTAAATATTTAAATAGTTGTTGTTTTGTATGAATAACTTTTCATTGCATATACTCTACATATAGCTAACAATTTTGCCTTATTTGCTGCATGTACAGCCAGAAGAAAAGCAAGAAGAAAATGTCTCAAAGCATGCATTAAAAACACACCGAAAAGGAAAGTGTGACCATGATTTTTCAAGGTGCACTGACTCAAATATCTTCCCTGTCATCTATAGAAAAATTCTCTTTCTTTTAACAGGTAATGATGAGATTCTTTAGATATCCTTTTGTTTGTGTATAATTTCTTTTTGTTTGTGCCTCACAGTGTGTTACTGTCTCGTTGCATAATTTTAACTAAATTTTCCCTAACCTACATGTAATCTTAGCTTAGACATTGATGTCACATTAACTCATGCTAATGTATGCATATGCAGAATTTGAAGTTAGAGGGATTTGAAGTGTTATACTAATTATATGGGACTTGGAGCCTAAATCATGAACTGTTCAGATTCTGTACTTAGGTTATTTGCATATCGTGTCTATGTAAATGCTGTAGGTTTAAAGCAACACAGTATAACATTAAAAAAAGGCCTATGAGAAATTTTTTTTAATTCAGGTGACTTTTTTCTTCAAACATAAAAATTAATAATTAATATAATTATTGTTCTTGCTTAATCCTATGATGGTATTAACTTAGTGTTAACAGTATAGGCTCAGTAGACTTACATAATTGCCTCGGTCATAGCTTAGGCTCAGCAAAGATAATTAAGATTGGTTTGGTTATCATTCACTCACAGTGGTAAGATTCAAACTAGAGCAGATTAAAAAAGTCCTGTTTCAAATATGACATTACTCTCAAAGACATGAATGAAATTTAAACACAGATTTCCTTATGGTCTAGATATTGTAAGATTGTGCATCTAATTTATTATTTGATTGGTGAATGGGATAACTGGTAATTAAGAAGGCCCATAAGTGTTGGTCATGTGGCTGCGATTCAGTTTATAATAAAAGTCAACTTGTATAGTAAATGACTAAAGGACTTTTCAGGCTGTAAAAGACGTCTGTTTAACCTACTCTGCAAAGCTGCAAGCCTCAACTGCCATTAGAAACACCTCTTTCCCAGAACTTTTGATATCTTCTCAAGGCCTTGTTACCCTTGCAGAAGGAACTGCAGATAAACACATGTTGACAGCAGTGAAGTAACAGGAATTCAAGTTATGAAGCAGCAGAAGTGGGAGAAGGAGGAGGAGGAAGAGAAGAAGAAGCAAGGATGAGGAGAATAAAGAAAAGGAAGAAGAGGACAAAAAGGATGATGAGGAGAAAAGGAAAAAGAAAGAAGGCACCTAAGAAAAAGCAGAAAATCTTGTTAAAATATTTTCATGGGACAAGGACTTCAGAGTCCTAGGAAGAGACCTAAAGGAAGGTCAGCAATGCAAAAAAATAATTCTTGACCAATCTTCTTGCACTTACAATAACATCATGAAAAGTTTTCCCAGCCTTTCCTATAGACCTGGAATGAACAATTCTCCAAAACAATCTTCTTACTATTAAGTACTCCCAACTCCATTGACTTCATGGTTCCTGGCTAAATGGATTGGGTCAGTGCTTTTCATATGCCAAAATAATGTTGCAAGATTATACACATACTTCACATATTCTTTTTTGAAAATTATTCATAAGGCCAAGAGTTTTCATTAATGTTCCAAATATGGAAGCACTAGCTGCTGTGTTGATTTGGCTTCTGAATTAGCTTCACAACAAAATAATTTTCTGGTATGCAGTAATGATATTGTTGAACCAAGTTGCAAAATTCCCATTTACCTCAGGAAGACCTAGGTTTTAAACATTAATGCTCAGACAGCCTTTCTCTGTTTCTAAAATACGACATGTATTTTGCTGTGCTATGGGAAAATGAAAATAAATCAAACCTCCAAGTTGGCTGATGATTATAAGAAATGTATACAAAATCTATGCATGACACACTAGGTGGTAGACCTAGACAATATTATTTTAGAGCAATGAGTGAAGGAAAAAAGAAAAAGTCTTAAACTTACAGCTTAAGCTGAATTTGATACCTTTGATATCAACACCATTTTGCCTTGTATAATTGGGCGCAACTTAAATAAATAAATGAATAACAAACCCTTCATATCTCTCCTTAGGTGATTCTATTATTAATACCTTGTGCACAGGTCTAGCTGTTTTATAGCAGCCCTAGCAGTAATATGTCTGAATAAAATTGGATCTGACATTGAATTGTGTACCTGTAGAACTGTAGTCTGGCAGTTATTCATTTGCTTATTAACAGAAGTTTGTAAAGTGACAGGGAAGAAGCAGCAGCACTGGGAAAGCTAAATAGTACAATAGAAAAAGTAGCAGAAATCCAAGAATATCATAGTATTATTCAGTACTGTCTTGATTTGGCTGCTCCTCACCTTTGTTATTTACTAATTTAGAAAAAGAAATGAGTTGTAATTTCTCTTCTTAGCTCCATATTCTGGTCTAGATACTTGTATAAGAAAATAATCTTTACTGTTAAAATTATTTTCTCTTTGTACTAATATATATAGCTATCGGCTAATTACAGTACTTTTTGGTTTTATTTTAAATGGTGGTATTTCCTTCCTACCCACCACAAAAATAAATTATATAAAATGAAATTTACATCAACAAAATGTTTTAAATTAAAATCTTCTGAATCAGAACGTAAGTCTAGTAACCATCCTATTATTTTAATAGACCTATGCAAATTCAAATTCTGAACTGGAGCTAGAACACAGTATTTAAAAAAAATTCTGACATAGTTAAGTGTTGTGGTATTGCTTAAGACCAAAGGAGATTGTGACCTAATTTGTTGGAATCCTTTTGCTGGTTTGTGGTAAACTTGTTTTTTTCATAGAAGAGGATGAACTCTATCACACTTCAGAGGTGTGATTTCTGTTATTAAGTGTGGCAGTAAAGTGAGCTAGCATCTATACAGAAGGCAGAAGACACACATTTCACATTTATGAACCTTCATGATTTAATTCATACTGAAACCTTGAAGAATAATCTTAAATATCTGTAATTTTACTAATGAATGTCTTTGGTAGCTAGCGCAATACTCATACTCAGTTTTAGTATTTTTAATAAGAGATTAGAAATTAGGATATCATTCATTCATTAAAATTCTATAAATCCAAACTAATTCACATTTTATCTCTTTCATAAATGAGCTAGAAAATCGCACATTTGAGAGCAAAAATAATTCTAAAACTGTTAATAGAGAAATGAACTTTGTGGTCATGCTGAAAAATGAAAATCAGGAGAGATAAATGTAAAGGTAGATCTTTCATTCCTTGAATCATGAAAGAAACATAATTTGTTATTATCATAACCCAGGATATAACACCAAAAAGACTGTGTATCATTTAGCTGTGCAATGAGTAATGGAATGTTACCATTGTGACTAGCCTGAAAAAAGATATAAAGCTCACTAAACAGTTTCTTATGAAGGAAAAAAGAAGGTAAAGCATTTATACATATTCATATATATTATGTATATATATTATACATATATGGTATATCTGTACATACTGGTACCTTGAACCTAAATAATAAATACATATACATACAGGTCCATATGCATACATATACTTCATATACAAAAATCTGTTTGTATACATGGATAAAAATTGCACATACACATATGACATGATTGCACATACACACTGATAGCTTAAGTAAAATGGGTCTGTTCAGCCTGGAGAGGGCTCATACACATTGCCTTAATTTTCTCCTTTTCCATGCAAAGATATTTATTATTTCATTATGAATTTTGTTGTTTATTGCACACACTTAATCTCTATCTATCTAAGGACCCAGTCATCATTTTCTGTAGTGCCATAGTTTTGTTTGATTGGATGGTTTGGCTTTTTGTTGGTTTTGTTGGTTTGTTTATTTAATTTAATTCTTATTTTTAATTCCAATTTGTTTTAGAACTATAGTGTAACCTTGTGTCTTACTTCATGAGTTTTTCTGATCTATCTTTAATTTCAGTGACATGGGTTCCATTTGTTTCTCTGGAACAGGGTGCCTGGAATGCCCTGTCTAAAGAAAGGCTACAAAGATGATCAAAGCACTGAGAAGCTTACTATATGAAAGAACGCTGAGATTTGGGTTTGTTCAGTCTAGAGAAAAGAAGGCTGAGTATAAACTTTAGCACCATGTTTTAGTATTTAAAGGGTGGCTACAAAGAAGGTGGAGACTTCCTTTTGACAGAAAGTCGCACAAATGAGGCAGGGGGTAATGGGCAAAAGTTACTCCCAGGGAGATTGTGGTGGGACACTAGAGGAAAAATTTTCACACTGAGGATAATCAGCCGTTGGAATAATATCCACAGGGAAGTGGTAGATTCCCAGTGTTGGACACTTTAAAGATGAAGCTGGACAAGATGCTGGGCCTTCTTGTCTTGACTGTGTTTCTGCCAAGAAGGGTTGGACCAGATGGTCCTAGAGGTCCCCTTCCAACCTGGTATTCCATGGCTTTGTGATTCTGCTATCTGATCTCTCTTCAACCTTTCACTTAAATTCAGATTTTTGTAGATTTAGGGGTATTTGACTTCTCTTTGACTGCAATTCACACTCCCTTTGGTTTCTAAAAAATTCTCACCTTTGCAAATGTCCCATCTACCTGAAGCTGGAAAAGAAGTTGCGTTATTCATAAACATTAGTATCAACGTATTTCCACAAGCTAACTGCTGGAACGATAGCTCCACTACTGCCAGAAGGCATACTTATTTTCTCTGTAAGCTTTTAGATCAATATTAAAAAAAAAAAAATAAATTACCAATTAAATGATGCTAAACAAAGCAACAGGCTGTAGATTGTCAGGCATCTTGTTAACTTTAGAGGTGTGTTAAGCTTGTGATAAACTCAAAAGAGAAACAGTAGAAAATTATCCATTAAGTCTCCATCAAGAACTCATACTTGAAAGACTACAAGGCAAATTTTCTCATGTCTATTAAGCTGCTTGAAGGGATCATTAAGAAAAGGATTTCTCTTAAAAAGCAGGATCAATTAGAGCTGGTCTGGCACAAGGTTTAAACTCATTAGAGCACAAGTGCTTTCTTCCTTTGCAAGTACTTGCTGAGCAAATTAATCTCTGTATACTACACAATGGTAACACCAGCAAATTTAAAGATCTAAACACTGAAAGTTTCCAGAAGATAAATCAAGATGATATTTTCTTCTTTCCTGTCCTCAATGCTCCATGTCTCATTTTATTTATAAATTGCCCATTGTATCTAAAAATTATTTTTGTACATTAACCTAACAAGCAGATGATCTCAGAAATTTCTTTCAAAAGAAAGAACAAAGAAAGATTAACTAGTGATTTTCCACATAAATAGTTTACACATGAAAACTATTTTCTAAATATAAGTGAAAGTTTCTGCATGAAAATTAGGACTTTCATCAAATTTATTAATGATAACAATGCTATGCCAGCTTGAAAAAGCTCAGATTTCCAAATCCCTCTATTATGTAGTTTCCCTTTCCTCTACCTGTCTTTCCCCTTCACTCCCAAAAGCAAACTAAAAATAATAATAAACTAAAAGAGAAGCCAGAATATTTTTTCCTTTGACAAGATTATCAAAATGTCTCTAACTTGGAACTAGAACCAAATTGGAGCTGGTTTTTCTGGTTTACTTTCACAAATAGCTCAGCCTGAAGCAGGCAGGAAGCAGAGAAATTTTCACATCTAATGATTAAAACTTAGAAAGACTGGAAAGATTTAGAAATACGATTTATCATGGAACAGATTAGGCAATTTTACGATACATATTAGGGACAGTTCTCTTGTAAGAAAGTGTTGTTTGTTGATTTTGGATTATTTTTTTTTGGCTCAGATTTTATATTTTTAACTGCTTAATAATTTTATCAAATGCCAGCAGCTTTTTCTGTCAAATCATTATTATTTCTTTTCAAAAGTTTCATGCTTTATAGAGAGAGGTAAAGAGCCTGGTCCTTTCTACAGTCCTATGTTACTTCTTCAGCAAGGATTATGCCATTGCGCCATATAAGCTGAATTCCTTATAGATTTGCTGTCAGTGAAACTTCAAAGGCTTTGTTTACCTACACATCATTGGATGATCCTAAGCATCTTTCAAGCAGTGGCTAAGAAATGCCTTCTTGAGAGTACTGCTGGCTTCTGCAGTGCTCCACCCTACCGAAACTCATACATATTCCTGCCTGCTCATACACCTGGTGCAAAAAGACGATGGGCGAATAGACAAGTTGGAGTTACAGAAAATTTTGGGCAGATTCTTTAAGACATTTTAAAATTTTAAATCAGCTTAAATTAGGTATTTTCAGACAGAATTTCACAGATACTCATGATGTCCTCGTATGCACAATGATTTCAAAGCTACTCTGCCTCACTGCATATTAACACAGTTGCTATTTGTCATGTACTGTGCACTTATGCAGGGAAACATGTTTTCTGCTATCTTCTTCTTAGGAAAATGCTTACCAGTTTAATTTACAAAATCTGTCAGAACTAAAAAAAACCAACAAAAAAGAAAAGATCATTGAATACTCACAGATTGATTGACATCCTAGCTTTGTATCATGCATGACCTTGATAAAAATGTTTTTCAGCTTGGCAGAAGTGTCCTGTCTTGGTTTTTACGATAAATCTTGTGAGGTCAGACTATCGTGTAAAACTCTGAATTAGTTTAGTTCTGGACGCACCCAAGGGGCACGATCAAAGTAAAAGGCTTTTCTTTCAGTATTTTCAGAAGATTGGCTTTCATTCTTTATAAACAGAACACAATCAAGTATTTACTTTTATCAAGTTAGTAGTTTCTCTTTAAAGAAAAAAAAATCTTTATTTTATTTGTGATTGATTGTTTAGATTGATTCCCCCTATCTTAACAGCCAACTTCCACATAAGTGAAAGAAATGCAAAATGGAAACAAACAGGTCATTGTACACATAGAAATCACAACAAAGCTGCTAGGGAGAGAAAGATAGTAGTTTAAAAGGGTAAAACATTCTATGGACAAAGCAATTTTAGATATCACTTAGAAGTATAATGTCTGCCATTATCTTTATGTGCCTGTATTGTTTTTACTAAGAGACGAACTGTGATCAGCAAAAATACTACAGTAATTGCAAAATCTTATCATCCAAATAAAGTTTCAAAAAAAAAAAAGCAAACCCATTCCAAATATGTAGATTTACTATACACTCTCATACACATTTTTTTCAGTTGTAAATATATGATAGTTTCTCTGAATTTTTAACAAACAATAAGAATATTCTTACAAAAGAACTCAGAAGTACCTGGAAACCTCCATGGATTTTGATTTAAAATCTTCAGTAAGGCCTCCTGGTTAAATTTCTAGGTTATATAAAGCCTTGAGCAAGGATTTGCTCATAAACTGCATCAGTACAGGAGCTTTCCCAGGAGACACAATAATTCAGACAGACTTTTCAGTCACCTTTATTTCTTGCTTTCCTCTTCATTCTCAAGAAGTAGAAATGAGTTGCTCTTCCAGCTTTGGTCCATGCCACCAAAACACTGCTGTCCTTCAACTGAATATGAACAAAGATTTTAAAAAGCAACTCAGAAAGTGGAGAGCAGTAGTCAAAGCTCTGTCCATTCACCACCCATATCCCACCCCCCCAAAAAAAGGCTGACAGGTATAAGGTAGATTTCGATCTCAAAGTGTCATTCTTAACAATTTCTTTCTTCTACTTTATCTCTTCTATTAAAATGGGTGATTACACTTTTTAAGTTCGTTGTCTATGTGACTCTCTTCGTATGATCAAAAAGTACTGTGGCAAATTATGTGTATTTTTAATGACTTACAATGTACAATGAAAATAAAAAGAAAGGTGAGGGTTTGATATGCATGCAGTACATATTTCCTGTGAGTTGGGGCTTTACGGTGAGAGGGAACAGGAAGTGGAAAAATGATTGGATCATTTTTATAAAATTAAATTCAATTAAACAAGATGAGGTGCTACATGAAAAATGCAGAAGAGCTGATTCAGTTTCTTTCAGTTAATGAGTTTAGTTTTCATGGAGATTTTGAGGAAACCGGACCTGGCCATGCATCTGATGAGTTGTGCTTGAAATTATTTAAATTTGCAACGTGGAAAGATCCAAAACAGAAGTTAATTGTGTATACAATTTGCCAAAAAGCATATGTATGAAACTCATTATTAACATAATGAAAGGAATAGCTCTAGAATAAATTGTGGACATACCCTTCAAAAAGACATAAATGGAGTTTTTTTCTTCGCTGCATAAAATGTGATGGAACAAAGCATATGAGCTGTGTGAAACTATCCACTCTTATACATCATGTTGCAAGTCATCTGAGAGCTAGGTGTTCAGGCACTTTTGAATTGGAAAAAATATATGAGCTGCAGCATGCTGTTTATATCACCAGCGAGCTTGAGACAACAAGTCCCTCAAGGCTTCTATGTTGCATATCAGAAGGTGTCATTTACTAGCAGGCTTCTTTTTCTTCAAATTGAAAATGAGAAGGAAAAAGACAGATGACATCAGTGAGGAAAACAAAGGTAAAAGATGTGGTGCGCAATTCATTGTTCTTCATATGCTGTTTTGGCACCCAAAGGCACTAATAAGAAGCGGCCCCTGTTCTGCCTGCTTTGTGCAAGCACACAATTTAGGAAGCTCAAAAACATTCTGCTTCATGGAAGCTTTCATAAGGAAAGTTTCATTGTCAGTCTTTGTGCCTTCTGTCATCTTTGACCCTTTGTTTCTCTTTGATACTTACATCAAAAAAAACCAAAAAACAAAAAACAAAAAACCTCCTTTAAACATCTAATAAATGGCTTTCCTTTCGTATCTTCTTTCCCAGAAGATTTTTTTAGCAAAAGAGAGTAATAACACACCTGAAGTTCTACTAACCAGGTCATCTTGAAGAATATTCTGTGTCTTGAATGACCTATTGGCTAAGATAACAATTAAGAAAACCATGTAATTTCCTTCTTCAAGAAACCAAACAAAGAAAATCACAAGGAAGATTCCATATTGCACTGCCTTTCAAACTGACTAGGTATATTCTTGGGATTACCTTTAAGGTATTTTCCAAGAGGTTTTTTTCCCCACAAGAATCACAGAATCGTTAGGATTGGAAGGGAACTCTGAAGATCATACAGACCAACCACTATGCCAAGACAGAGCCACACAGAGCAAGTTATACAAGAATGTATCCAGACGGATTTTGAATGTATCCAGAGAGGGACAATACACAACCACCCTGGGCAGCCCGTTCCAGGGCTCTGCCTCTCTCAACATAAGTTCTTCCTCATGTTAAGATGAAAATCCTTGTGTTTTAGTTTAGTTGCTCCTTGTCCTGTTGCTGGGCATCACTGAAAAGAGTCTGGCA
>WYDI02041872.1:0-14028 GCA_009867235.2 Psittacus erithacus
GGTCCCCTGCATACATGCAATGGCTATTAAAGAGATTTTTTAGAAATAATTTCCTGATGACTGGCTTTGTGAATGCACTTATCTCTAGGCATTAGATTAACAGCTTATTTATGGACATGTAAATATGTATCAGATACTATGGTTAGATTTTATATATTGATCAATGCTTGCACGTGTTTTACATGGAGTGATTCATGTGTCAATATCAAGAATGTTCTTTGCTGCAGTTTATAGTTGGCCTATGAGCAAAAGAACAGCTGTGGTCTTCTCTTGCAACTCAAAGTCGTGCTTCCTCAGAGAGGCAGCAGGGAAAATCAGACATATATCTTCCTCAGTAAGGGATGTTCTCAGGAATCTTTAGCCATGCTTACAAAATAATAAGTGCGTAAAGAAAGACAGAAGCAAGCATTGCACTGCAGTATGTAGTGGATTGCATTTCCCCCTGTACTACTTCCGAAATTACATTCATAATAATTTTTTTTTTTGATAGGGCTTTATTTAAACACAAAAAAAAAAAAAAAAAAAAAAAGAAAAAGAAGGAAGTATTCCAGACTAAAGTATTCTGTATTAGGATACTGTTTAGTTCTTACAGTTATTTGTTTCTGCATACATGTATGTTTTCTTTAGATTCAGTCTATTTTTTTTACCACATCTAAGAACAGATGGAGATACTTGTAAAATGCCGTAGTCCTATTCACTATCTAAAATTACTAACAGGGTGCATGTGTAGTCTAATTATTTATAGAAATAAATAAAGATTAAGGAGAAGTGCCAAATATAGGAGGCATTTCAAGCATTAAAATCCATAACAAAATTTTGTGTTTGAAAAAAAATTTCATCTAATGCATACGCTGGAATAAACTTGAGACTACAGTCATCCCATGATTTTGAAAAGCTGCATTTTGAAGAATTTAAAGAAAGACAAGAGTCACTCATGATGCAGATATGTAACTAACATTCTATATTACTTACACAGAAAGTTTAGACAAGCTGTTGAAGTCAAAGCACCAAAGTAAAACAGCTCATAGCCAACATTACAGAAGCTGTCTCAATCTGCGCTCACTCCTACCAATTTTCAAAGGGCAGAACCAATTCATATTTCACTTAGATTTTTCCTTAGTGTCCTCTTAAGCAACTGCTCATCAGTTCTGGTCAACTTGCTGTGCCATGCTTTGGATTTTGGGGCTTGAATTAAAGTCTGAAGGGTAAATAATGCTCTAAAGCTGCATCGTTGTGTCCTAATTTCAGCAAAATTTCTGCCAATGAGAAAATGCAATTGAAGTGCTGAGGTTATGATAAATATCTAACTATAGATTCAAACTGAAAAAAAATGCAAAACTTGCCTGGGTTTGTTGATAGTACTGCAATAAGATGTGTTTCAAATGCAATACTGCATTCCATTTGAACAATTTCCAGACTTGCATATTCAGAATATCTGTAATGTCAGACCCCAAAAACTAAGAGAAATAGTTCACCTTCTAGTAGTGAATAAACTGCAACCTTTGTAGCTAAATAAACCTAAGCTATGAGTAATACTCAGAAAAAGTACAACTGGGTGAATTTTTAAATGTACAGGTGCCTCATAACTCCATATTTAGGTAAAATCTAAACATAATGTTTTAACATTTAAATGTTTGAACTGTTCTGCCAAAAGTAACAACTAAGTCCTTTTATATATCTACCACATACATTCTTTTTCCAATCTATTTCTAAAACGTTTTGGCTTCTTGTTAAATTGTGTATTGTGTCTTATTCTTAATGTGTTAGAATTGATTGCTTGCAAGATTTTTTCTCTTTTTCTTCTGTAGACTTAATTAAGAGAATCTTTCACGTCATAATAATCTGCTGAACTAGGATGCTTTCTCCAGTCAAAACCAGAAAAAAAACCCCAGAAAATAAAAATATACTTATTAAGCTGCTGAATTCTTTTATGCATCCCTCCCTGTTTTAATTATATCTTCCATACAAATGTTATTAAGTTTTAGATTGATAACAAGGAATAACCATATCAATAAATTGCAATATTCTAGTAATACGCAAGAAGATTAAGTATGCAGATGATGTTCTTACTCTTCGATGTAGTAAAAAAGGCAAGGGAGAAAGGTCTGTATTTGTCAGCTTCATCTGTCTAATAAAAAGAAATTCCGCTCTATTTTTCAATCACAGACTCACTGGACTGATGAGACTTCTGGTAGGTCATATAATCAGGATAATATTTAATTTTTAATGTTTGAATAGAAAATAGACTAAAAAGAAAAAAGAAAAGAGGAAGAAATAAGAAGAAAAAAGAAATAAAGAAAAAAGAAAAAAAAAGAAAAAAGAAAAAGAAAAAAAAAAAAAAAAGAGAGAAAGTATATCCTTGAGTTAACAAATACAGTTCAGTTTATACGTAAATTCCAAACTATGTGCAATTTGTATCTTTTTGAATAAAAATTATCTCTAATGCCAATGAACCTGTAAGGCTTTCTTTCTTTTCTGTGCTTAAAAAAAGCTGCAAATAGCTTTTTTTCTCTTCATGTAAATCTAGAGACATGTCAATGTGTACACACATTGACTAATGGAATGAAAGGGTTATTTTAAACCTTAGGTGAAAATCAGAAACTAATTTAGCTCTTCGCAAAGTCTATTTTCAATAAAAAAAAAAAAAAAGAACATAAGTTTTTTCTTTCAGTAAAATTAAAATGCTGTAACTTTGTCTGCAACATGAGCTAATAATTTTAGAATTTACCAGGGCCTCAGTTATTCCTGGCCATTATAATAATAAGCTCTCAAAGGGCAGACTTGCTGAAGATTATATAAGATTGCTGGGACATACTTTGTCTTTCATTTATGAGAAGATAATTCCAACTTTTCTGAATTTATTTCTGGAATTACAGTAATACTGAAGTATTAGGGGAGCAATTTTAAACACAGTGTCAGGAACAGAAGAAAACATAAAATGTAATTGGGATAAATGTACAGTTAGATTTATTCAGCCTCTGGAGGTCTTTCCTGATAAATTAACATTTTGAATATTACAAAGTTTTTCTCTAAATGGTCTACACTGAATATGAGGTGGAGTCAGATCTTTTATACCAAGTCCAGCCAATCTGAATACATCTAATTTACCCAAAATAGTCTCTATTTCTCTCTTCTATGATTCTGTGATTCTTGTTTCTCCTTTTCCTGTTCCAGGGAGGGATCTCACGCCTTTGCCTCCAGTGCCATTTGGCCTATCTACCTGCATACAGATAGGAAATGGAAACAGTTACTGCACAAAAACCTTTAACACTGGTTTGTATGAAAAATAATTTAAAGCAGAAATCATACTTTACTATTTTGCTGCATGTAGCTAGATCCCTCTGAAATAAAGCTGATGCTTGAAAGACTTTAAGGGGCTTTTTTCAGCTATAGGAAGGTCTGAATTTGGGTGAGAGTGTTGCTACTAATGAACACTCTAGAAAAACTAAGATTTGTCATTATTACTTACCAAGCTGTCTATAAAGTGTTGTTTTAAACTTCATAATATTATTTTTATGAATGTTATACAATTCTCATTTAAACAACTGCATTTCTTCCATGACAATAAAGTAGAAAGAGATTGAACGCAGTAAAACATCTGTTCAAGAGCTGAAATTTGAGAGGATGCAGTCATGACAGGATATAATTGCTTTACTTTCATATAACATGTCATAAAGTGAATGTGTTCCAGTTAATGCTCTCCTTACACTTCCATTGAAAGTTACTATTATAGGAGGATGACATGCATATTGAATATTAAAGATATTCATGTCTGAAGATTCAGGCCAGATAAGTGATAACTGCTGGAGCTAATAAAAATATTTTTTTGGGAAAGTTACATTCTATGCAATTTCTACTTTTTTTTTTTTTTTTTTCTCTGTAGATAAAAAAGCCCAAACTAACCAACAGTTTTTAGCCAAATCTATAAAATTTCAGTTTGGAAATGTTACTGTAGTGCCTTATGAGAATGTTTATTTGTTATTAGTCTGTGCATTATAGTCCCACACAGTCAAAATTTGCTGACTTGGACAGTGCTTCTGTCATAATACCATACTTTATCTTCTTTAGTCAATGTGATACAGACTGAAAGTCTGTTTCTGTTATTACATCAAAGGTGTAGTCCAGTTTAAAAATACACACACACATATATATATGTAATTATAATTTACAGGAAATTTCAATGATTGATAGAGTAATTTTCAAATGGAATTTTCTTCAGTGTTAGGCCAAAAACGAGGGTGCTAATTTCTTTGCCAGAAAGCTAGTATTTTTCCATTAGCAAATAGCATTTATAAGGGAATGCAAGTAGCTGAAAATCTTTTCAGGGGTCTTTTTTTTTTTTTTTTGATTGAAAACATTTAAATGTTTAAAGCTATAATATTGTAGTCTGTTTTTTAGAAAAAAAGGCTATTTAGAAATCATGAAAGTGAAATTTTCAAATAATCAAAATACAATTTCATAACATGATGGTAGGGAAATGCACTCAAATGACAACCTGATGGGGGCAGAAGGGAGAAGAAATAATTTCACTGATTTCTCAGGTAAGAGAATGAGTGAAAGGTCAAAAACCTGTGTTAAGAAAACCTAAACAACAGAGATTAAAAAAAAGAAAGAAAAAGATTGGCATTGGATTTGCTAGAATAATAAGACTTAATAACAAAAGGGCTTTGAAGAATCAGTTACTAAAGAAGAAGCAAACTCTACAGATATATTTCTGGAACACAAAATCAATGTCTGCAGAAACAGAAAGCATGCTGACAGAGATCAAAAATGAAGAACTATAGTGTCAAACTCCTTGGAGTAAACGAATATAGAGAAATAGGAGATGAAAAATGAAATAAGAAGAACAAAATCATAATGTACTTACAAGGTAAGATAATTTTCTGTCAAAGAAAATAGTACAGCTATAATTTC
Organism: Psittacus erithacus; assembly: GCA_009867235.2. Lineage (NCBI taxonomy): Eukaryota > Metazoa > Chordata > Aves > Psittaciformes > Psittacidae > Psittacus > Psittacus erithacus. Next base: position 4,915 of record WYDI02041872.1, read on the forward strand.
CAAAGCAGAAAGATTTGTCATGGTCTAGGAGCTTAATGATTTTAAGTTGGGTCTAAGTTATAAAATCAATGATGTTATGAACTGAACAGCTGTAATTATGAGATCAAGTATCAACTTAAAAAAAGCCTTTTGAGCTCAAATGAAAAAATTGTATTTGTAAAAATGGCAGGCATCACTGCCAAGTCTGAGAGCACAACTATGGCAAACATATTTAATTAATTAAAAATGGGAAAATGTGATGTAAATTGCCACAGCTAGGATGCTAGAGGTGTAACAGCAGCACATCTGGTTGATATGTCTCACAGGAGAACTGCTCTCACAAGGTTATATGTATGTTCCCAGTTTGTTCCAGGACAAAACAGGATAAGCTATTTTAGGAAAAGTCATACTGACGTTGCATGTTCCACTGACATAAAAAACTATCATCCGATGATCAGTGTCAAGAAACAATTTCCAGGTTTCTGTAGAGCCAGCTGAAACAGTGTCATAATCCAAAGGGAAAAATACATATGCATGTGGCTGTATGTTTATGTAACTTAACTCTACAGCTTGCATAGTTAAAGTAAGTGCAGAGGTAAGCACATGGTTTAACAAGAACACATTACGCTTCCATTCTTGCTATTTGTGTCTGCTATTAATAAATGGAAAGCCTGACAGAAGACAAGCTTCAAATGACTGGAAAGTATATATATGCTTAATGTACTTCACAAGGACTACAGGTTGTGCTCTATCACATGTACATTATACACGCCCACATTTTCTGTCATGATAAAGTTAATATGTCTGCTGACCGTCACAGGAGAGACAATGCAACTTTGAACTCTAAATCAAGATTTGCATTCGCTGTTGTCATAACTCTGTGTGTTAGCGCTACCAAAATTAAATCAGATTAGTCGTCACCCTGAAATGGGATATTGAACAATGATAAATTTAGGGCATCTCAAATGAAACAATGTATTAGCAGCCAAGTGAATACAACAGCTGAGTCAGCTTACATGTTCAGTAGTAACTGCATGCTAGCTGGGCTGTGCAAAAGTAAATAAAGTAACAAAATGACAGGTGTTTTCAATTTAAATGGGTCATTCACTTGTTTGGTCAACAAAAAGCTAAGAATTAAAGGCAAAACTAAAGGTATGCATGCTCAATTTAATTACTGATTCCAGATTAACTTGTGGAAATGAAATTTGAGAAACCAGAAGACACCAACAGAGATCTAATTGTCAGAGGAAAATACTGTGTTAGAAAGCATGTGTTTTCAACACATGATAAGATTATCAGGGAGCTCAACAGTTCCTCACCTCTGAAATTACCCAGGGGAAAAAAAAAAACAAACCAAAATGTAGAGATATAGTTGGGATTTTTTAAAAATAAGGTATGAGTGCCTAGAGTGCAGCTATGCATGGAGTACTAAAAAACTCATCAATATTTAGGGAGGTAAAACCTATGCAATCAACAAGAAAGTGAAGTCCGAAGTAGATAGGGTGAGCTGAGCTTTATTTGTGCTGCAAATGATAAAACGAATGTGCAGAAAAGATTGAAAATGTTTTTTGTTATCTTGTTTATACAATGTGCATTCGTCAGCCAACAGAATATGTTCTGAAAAATAAACCGAAGCCTACATTGTAGTCAATACTGTATCTACAAACACTCCAAACTAGAATTAAAAGTTGTCATGACAGATCATTTTCAGAGAAGAAAACAGAGGCTATTATAGAATCAAAATAAATGTGCAGAAGTTACATGGTATTCCTAATTTAGCAGAGTAATGCAAAATATGCTGAAAACACAATGCAAATATAACTTACATTTAGCAAAATATAGCAATTTCAATATGAAATTTGTTTACAATACCAGTGTGTCGTGTTATTGGTCTCTATAAGAAGCTCCCTATCGCAGCACTGGACCTCCCAGGTCACTGGGAGCACATATGCTGGTTGAAGCCAGCTCAAGCCCATTGCCCTCTTCAAAATTATTTTGCTATTTGCCTGATTTTTATACTTTCCATTGAGCCAAGCCACATATCTACACCCTCTATGCTGGGCTGCCTGAGATAGACTTTCACACTGGTTTAATCAGCTCAGGGAGAAACATTTACACCACCAGCTGGTCCACACAACTGCTGATAGCTGCTCTCAGCTCTCCACTGCGTTGAGATAAAGTAGGCTTCTTTGCAACAGTTATGGTCAGTCAGACCCTGCATTATTCTCTGTCCTTCATGGGGAGACATTGTTCTTGCCCATCTCTTCTGAGCCTTTTTTTCATAATGGGGATTTATTGCTCAGTAAAAAGAGGCTGTAAAGCTGGTACTGAACTTTTACTTTCATACTCCCCTTTCTTGTATTTTCTGGGAGGAAAAAAGCAATGAAAATAAAATGCACAACTAAGGCCTACAGCATACCAACAGCAGAAAGAGAGAGAAAAGGAGATAAAAGTGAAAGGCCCTTTTCTTGAATATGTATATATTTTGATGGAATTAGGCCAGGTCAGGTCACTCCCAGCCTTTTGAGTTTAAGGACTGTCATATTGGTTCAGGCCATTGGCCAATAACTTGCCTTCAGCAGTGTCCTGTAATGTAATGCTTGCTTTCTAAAGCATGTACAAAAGTAATGCATCTGTTGGCATGCTTCCCTGAAATTAGTGGTTTCATGACATTCATGTGACTAAATTCAATAGTTCCCATGGACTTATCTTCCATTAATTTGCCTAGTTTTTTTTGTTCAGATTCACTTACACTTTTGGCCTCTACAATCTTCTGTGGAAATTAATTCCACAATCTGATATTAAGCACACTGGGAAAAAGCCTTTCCCTTAAAGAAAGCCCATTAAAAACTGCTACCTGCTTATTTCAGTGGGTGCCTGCCAGTTTTTGTGCTAAAAGGAACAATGAGCAGCCTACATTCACACCCTCCTTAACACATCTGATTTTTCCGGGATCTGTCACCTCTTGCTCTTGTCTTCGCTTTTCCAGGCTGGAAAGCCCTAGCCTAATTAGTTTCTTTTCCTGTAAAAATCATAGATAACTTCAGTCATCCATGTTACCCTTCTTTGTATTTTTTACTTCAGTATTTTGACAGTGCAATAGTGGTATATTCTGGTTTATTCTTTGTTTTTCCCAAACATTTCCCTGGTGTTTGGACTGAACATTGAGCTGCCAACTACTATTCCTGACGTCTAAAAAAATGCCCTTTAATCTGAAGCTCTTCATTGTCAAACCGGCATCCAGGATGCTTTTCTTTGTGTTCAACAGTGTGCATTTATCAACTCTGCATTTAATGTGCTGTGTTATCTTGTAGTTAACTGGTGTTTGCAACCATTTGTAGAGAATTTGTTTTGTCTTTCTGAGTAATTTTGAAGGAGTAGCAGAGGCTCCCTTGAAAGGGACTGCAGCTTCTGGAGGACCCAAAATGGCACAGAAAAAAACTGAGTAACAAAGAGCCGCAGAGAGAAACTGCTACATCCTGAGCCCAAGCACCTTGAGCTGCTCACAGCCTCATTGAAGGGACTAAATATATAAACTGTGGCACTAACAGGGATGAAGAGAGGGGTCTGGAGTGAAACTGATCATGGGAGTATGGGAGGTGGTGGTTTTTTTTTTGCTATGTTTTTATGGTTTTGTTTCCCAGTACTGCAATCAGTAACTAAATATGTAATTGATAATAAATTTAAAGTCAAACCCATTCTGCCCTCTACAGTAATTAATAAGCAATCTCCCTGCCTTTATTTTGACTTATGAATTTTCTCAGTCTTATTTTGTCTCCCCTACCCACAGAGCAGAGGCCTGGGGAGCAAGCAGTCATCAGCCTCCATACCCATTTCACTTTCAAATTCCTTTAAGGATCTTATTCACCTTAATAAGTAGATTAAAGTGTCAGAGACAGGTGAGGGAAACTCCAGTGAACATCCTTTTGTGAAAATTCACGTACATTTCCAGCTCTAAGACTCCTAATTGATTGTTAATACTGTGTTCAAGGCCAGATTGGATAGAGCCCTGGGCAACATGGTCTAGTGTGAGGCATCTGTGTCCATGGCAGCAGGGTTGGAACTAGATGATCTTACAGTCCTTTCCAGCCCAAACCGTTCTATGATTCTATGATTATAAGAAGATCGTATGAAAGGTAAATTTTTTCTTAGGTGTTTCTGTTCTGGTACTGGGGCTTCATGAAACAGCACAGTTACACGTGATGGCAAATAATTTTGCAGTTTCATATTTGACTTTCCTACTGTCAAGTGACTTTTCTGCTTTGAATATTGGGGATTTTTTACTGTGTATTTAATCAATTGATCAATTTAATTAATGATTGCATCAATAAGGTGCTATTGACTATTCATCCTGGTACAACACCAAGACTTTTCCTCATATAAGGTGATTCCAGGATAAGAACTTGTAAGGCAGCTCTCTAGATTGTTCAAATGTAGAAGAGATTTTAAACATTTAATCTCTTCACTTTGATGCCTGAACCTCTTCTCCATTTAGCAATCCCCCCTCTAATGTGGCATAATTTTAGAGTGGAGAAATACTAGGTTAAACCACGCAGCCTGGAATATCCAAGAATGGAAACTCTGGGTTATGTGGTAAGCTAGTTCATCTGTTAACTGAAAAGCCGAGGGAACACGTCTGGCATTCCTGATTCCCGCATTCTGTGGGCTTTAAATATCCTAGAAGGAAAGACCTATATCCCTGCATTCTGTGGAGGACAGAAATGAAAACTGTCATCCTTCTTTTTCCACAGAAGAGGAATGAAATACCAGCGATGTGTTAAGTCTTCAAAAGCTGATAAGCACAGGGCTCAATGGAGTCAACAAACAATATGCTATCCACACAGATAACAGGCCAGGGTCCTTCAGCCTGAGTACAGGTTATCAACAGAGTCAGAGCATTAGGGTATACTAATTATTTTAAAATGGACCTAAACTTGCTCTCTTATTTATCAGATCTGGCTGAATTAACTCAGACAGGCCCAAGAGGAGCATTAAGGACCATTCCCAGGAGGATTGTATATCTGTCAAAAAGAATTGGAACAGTCTCACAGTCAGCCCACATGTAAATTTAAATAAAAAAGGGGCAAGTGAAGTAATCTGACAAGAATGAACCTGCTCTAGAGCATTATAGTCAATTCACAAGGCAGTTTTATTGAATAATGTAAATATTAAATTGTCCTTTACTGTCTTCAGTTCAGGTTCCTCTCTATGTGGTGACTGTCCATCCAAATAAAGGACAGATAACATATGATCTTAGTCTGCACAATATGCATTTGTATATACTTTATTAGGTCTCTTGTGCTTTAACCCTGGCCAGCAACTAAGCACCACACAGCTGTTTGCTTACTCCACCCTGGTGGGATGGAGGAGAGAATCAGAAGGGTACATGAGAGAAAACTCAGGGATTGACATAAAGGCAGTGTCATAGTTTTCAAAACAAGGCAAGTAAGATGATCATTATTTGCAGATTTATTACGTAGTAGGAATTATTTTTAATCATATAAACCACATTCACCTCAAGTCAAACATGTTATTCTTATGCTTATATCCATTTTTAGGGTTATACAAAGATTTTTTTAAAAAAAGTTTATTACAATCTCTCAGCCTTTGCTCAAGCTTAATTCCAGTCTTGTGCTAAAATGAGTACAATGTAACCATTCTCCATCCATTTTATTATTTCCTTGCTGGTTCTCATACTTCACAGGTTAAAAATCAAACATGATTTCAATGCTTATAGGGAGAAAGTGGTTTATAAAGAATTTACCTTCAAGGTAAAGACAACAAAGAAACAGATGCAGTTGGGGCTGTTCAGCCTGGAGAAGAGAAGGCTGCGTGGTGACCTCATAGCAGCCTTCCAGTGTCTGAAGGGGGCTTATAAGGATGCTGCAGGTGGACTCTTCATTAGGGACTGTAGTGATAGGACAAGGGGTAATGGGTTAAAACTTAAACAGGGGAAGTTCAGGTTAGACATAAGGAAGAAGTTCTTTACTGTCAGGGCGGTGAGGCACTGGAACGGGTTTCCCAAGGAAGTTGTGAATGCTCCATCCTTGGCAGTGTTCAGGGCCAGGTTGGACAGAGCCTTGGGTGTTATGGTTTAGTGGGAGGTGTCTCTGCCCATGGCAGGGGTGTTGGAACTACATGATCTTAAGGTCCGTTCCAACCCTAACTATTCTGTGATTCTATGAACTGTGAGAGTGTTCTCGTACAGTGCAGAAGTACCATGTAATTGAAAAGAGTTAAAAAGATACATTTTTATATTATTTTTAATTTCCATTCAGTCTAAATCCCTCTGAAATGATTTCCTGATAAAGAAATCAAAGTCCACAATGTTCTGTTTCAGGGAAATATTTTTTTATAAAAGCTCCTTCAAGAATTCCAACTTAGTAATCAGAAATCTGAAAGGAGCAATGATTTATGGCATTTTATGACATTTAACATGACATTTTAAAAAAATGAATGTAATTCCCTGCAAACTTCATTTTATGTCTGTAAACATAAGTTTCACATCCCCAGAATAGTGTAAAATGTCTTCTGAACTGCTTTTCTAGTAGTTGCTGGGGTTGGTTTTATTTGGTTTGTTGTGTGGCTTTCTGTTGTTTTCTCTTCATCAGCCTAGCACAAGACATAAGACAGGTTATCATTTGTCTAGCTCCATCAGAATACAGCTGCATCTATACCTTTGACAAAAAATTAACTGAATGATCCAGAGGAGGGCCATGAGGATGATCAGGGGGCTGGAGCACCTCCCGTATGAAGACAGGCTGAGAAAGTTGGGGCTGTTCAGCCTGCAGAAGAGAAGGCTGCTTGGAGACCTCATAGCAGCCTTCCAGTATCTGAAGGGAGCCTAGAAGGATGCTGGGGAGGCACTTTTCATTAGGGACTAATGTGATAGGACAAGGGGTAATGGGTTGAAACTTAAGCAGGGGAAGTTTAGATTGGATATAAGGAGGAAGTTCTTTACTTTGAGGGTGGTGAGGCACTGGAATGGGTTGCCCAGGGAAGTTGTGAATGCTCCATCTCCGGCAGTGTTCAAGGCCAGGCTGGATAGAGCCTTGTGTGACATGGTTTGGTGTGGGGTGTCCCTGCCCATGGCAGGGGGATTGGAACTGTATGATCTTAAGGTCCTTTCCAACTCTAACTATTCTAGGATTCTGTGATTTATTCTATGATTCTATGAACTTTTTCTGCTATGTCATTCAGTGTGTTCTGATCTCATAGAAGGCTGGAATAAACAAAAAACTTTCAGAAATCATTGCTGAAGTCACCACAAGTTCTACTTTTATTATATGTAGCCAGTGTATGGTAAAACTCTGGTCTTAGCAATTCAGCCTTTCCAGTTTAATGTGGACAATTGCGACATCTAAGTAAAATGGGATTAGTCTCACTCCCTCACCTCAAAGTTATGCTGTGAAAGTAATTAATTAACAATTGAAATCATAAGGATAGATACCACAGCAATTTTGAGAGTAAGTGATTAACATTGTCCACATAGTTTGAACAGATCAGTAAGCGAACAGAATCTACTAATAACACTAAATGAAGTAGGAGGTCCTGTGGAAAATAAAATACATGCATTCAGTCACGTAAATTAAATTTCCACAGTCAATATACATTCTGAAATTTCCTAGTGTTTAAATAATTAATTTTGAAATCCCATTAATTTTCTTTTAGCAATTTTGTGTTTGTGTAATAAGCAAGCATTCTACAACTAATACACTAATTTCTCTAAAGACATGCCAGCTTGAGAAAAGCTATATGATCAATCACCTCTGCACTCCACAATTGTGATTCAGATTACCCAGTTTGGCGAAGTACTTCGTTCCAGTGCAAATGCTTGCTTCTTTTGATTATATCAAGATATGAGACTGCATAAGAAATAGAGCTCATGCATTATTTATAAATCTATGCCTATTGAAGCAAAGAAACCTGAAGAAGTTAAGCCTTACCCACAACTGTAAAATCAAATTAACTTTTAATTAAATAAAAGGATTTACTGACCAATTTAGTTAAAGCTATTCAATAATGACAGCAAGAAAAGGAAAGTAAACAATTTGTTCAAGAAAAAAATATATTTCTCGCAAAGCAACAAGATATAATGCAGAGATGTAAATGCTTTTAAGATACTTTTCATAAAAAAAATTTGAGGTAAAAATTAATAAATACTCCCTCACTAAATCAACCACTACCTTCAATAGCTGAAAGACTAAGCAAGTAAAAAATTAGACCATGTTGCTGCGCTAAATATCAAGCAACACTTTACTGTGATGTTTTCCTTAAAATGTGATGGTATAGCCCACTTTCTATTTTGAAAGCAGTCTTAGACCAGATTCAATAATATTTAGCTGCTGAATCATAAACAAAGAGACTTCAAGAGGGAAAGATTATCATGTCACAGAAAGGACCAAATGTAAAATTAAAAATCATAATTCATAGAGAGTAAAAAGGAAAAAAAGATAGAAAAGAAATAAGAAGAAAGAGAAGAAAGAATACTGATACAAGAATGGAATAAGTGTCCTAATTATTAGAGATTTTTTTAATTTGCATTTTATTTATTTTACAAGCTTGCTAAAGTATTTACTGTTTAACTGAGAAAAAGATAAATTGGTAAATAATGAAGATTTTCTTTATTACAAAGAAAATCAATATTCAAAATTTCCACTTGGCCACTCATGAAGTTTCAGATATTTTCATTCCAGAACATAAAAATATTTAAGAAAGTCTCATGAAATGAAATTTTAAAATCCAAAATTCTCACATTGAAATTTCTGTTTCAGTTTAAAATATTTGCATGGTTATGATTTATGAGATCAGCAAGTGAACAAATTTTTAAATTTTAATCAATAATTTTCAAATATTAAATCTTCTCATGGCATATATAAAATATGTACACTATATGGTAGTATATTAATTTAATAACTGTCATGGTTTAAGCTTAGTCGTAAATTAGAAAAGCATATAGCCTGCTCGTTTTCCCCCCCCAACCTGTCCTTTTCCCCCTCCCCCCCCCAGAGGGATGGGGAGGAGAATCGAAAGAATTCAACTCCCACGGGTTGAGATGAGAGCAGTCCAGTAACTAAGGTATAACACAAATCACTGCTGCTACCACCAATAATAACAATGATAAGGGAAATAACA
>WYDI02041876.1:0-7500 GCA_009867235.2 Psittacus erithacus
CCTCCTCCCTGGCAGAGCTTGAGGCTCAGAAAGACCTTGTTCAGAGTAAACATTACTGAGCAGCAACTAAAAATGTCGGTGTTACCAGTGCTGTTCTCAGGCTGAGAATCAAAAACACAGCACTGCACCAGCTACTAAAGGAGGAGAAAAATGACTGATACTGCTGAACCCAGAACAGGCTCTTTTAAGGACTGGGACAAATAGTCAAACAAGCATGTGGCAGAAGAAGCAAGTCCGCGCAACCAGGCTACATGGTAGCTATGGCAAAGGCACAAATAATCAAGAACTTCTTATAATTTGCTATTGTGAAAAACAAGTGAATTGAGTAACCAATAGTGCTGACACATGGAGGCCAAAGGAGAGCTTGACTTGCTAAAAACTTGTGAGAGGTTTACTCTTTGATCCTTTGTTTAATCTTCTTGCTCATCCTATTTTGTTTCCTCTCAAATAAACCAAGTTCTTGTGATGTACCAAAGAAAAAAGAAAACATGTAACAAAGGTGCCTACCCAGAGCCTCAGGCACCATTCAGGCATGATCTGGCATCTGGTCCATGTCCCATTTCTACTGAACTTTTTTTTATCCAGGACAGCAGGAGTATTTGGGACAAGCAGGGCCAGTGCTCTTCTCCCAGGCGCTGCTTTTCTCTGCCATATCGTGTGTCAGAGCCTTGTCCTTGCGCAGAATGAATGGCTGTACACATATATTACACATGGCACACATGCCGTGCAAATCCACTACTCTTGTGTGAGCATAGCACAGATATAATTCATTAGCTGAGTACTTGGTACCTGAGGATGTACAATGGAAGATTCATGTTACCAGAATAGACTGGATTTTAAAAGTGCTGATCAGGTGTCCTGAGCATGCCCTACATTAACAGGCACTTCAGGGGGTATACTGTATGAAACGATCTAATGAATCTAATGATCTAATGAATGGATGATAAGCTTCTCTGCAACAGGTGAGGGACCACAAGATGTGGCAATACCTTGAGTTTGGAAGAAGGTAAATAGCCCAGTTAGCAATAAAGATTGACCATTACAGTCCAAATAATTCAATTTACAATACTGCAAATCTACTGCTGCAGAATATAATATCATCATGACTGTGTCTACCCCCCACTGATGACCTCAGGGAATTTTCAAGAGTATTACTTCTGTTTTCTGGCCTTTCATCCCTAATGTATACAGGCAGACTTAGCTATGTCTGCAACAAGAGAAGCCATTATGTCTCAAGAAAAAAAATTGCCACTTCCATTATCTGAATGCCAAATTTCATATATTCAGTTCACCAGTATCCCACACTAGCCTTTCATCTAAGCTACTAAGTGAGATAGACTCTGATCTCTAAAATTACTGGGATAGAAGCAACATTTTTGTCAACTGCAGCGTGAAACCATAGCAAGAAAAACATAGCTGACATGCTAAAATATGAAAAACTGCCATTATATTTAAGGTGTTTCTAAGAAAGAATATTACGTTTAGTCTTGTGAATAAATTTTATTTTTTATCATGAGTAAACAGATTTACCATGCATCAGACATTAGGCTTCATTTTTTTGTATAAAATAAATATAGCTGGAGTATAAGATTATGACTTCACTATTATTTTGTAAAAACATTTAATTTAAACAGAGATGCCTATTCACCTGATATCATAAAACTGAAACCAGAACCATCAAATTATTGTACAACACAAGCACATTGTACATGAAGACAACATAGGTAGACTTTCTTGTGAAACTGCTGGGTTTTATCACTGTTTAACGATTTGTTGCATTATTTGTAGGATAAACAATAAATCTAACATGATTCATCATATCAGCCAAAAAATCATGAGACAAATCATTAGGCAGAGTGATAAAATCAAGTGTTTTAGAAATAAGTTAATCTATGATGCCAATGCCTAATCTAAACAGTTGCTTAAAAACCCTATTTACTAGCCATTTTTAAACAAAGACTGATGATAATGTAGAGTAAATGTGTACTTATTCCTATAATCACATGTTCTGTGCTGGTCTGTTTAGAAAAAAAAAAAGCGTGAAAAAATCCACTGGGAAAAAAAGTAACACTATTTTGATTGTATTTGTATATTTACTAAGGGCTATCTGCACTGCTTTTGAGTCTGCCTTAGATTTTGGTGAAGAAATAGTTAATTAAAAGCATGCTGCAAGGTTTTTGGACAGCTATTATCTTTAGCTATGAATTCCATAATATCCTAATTAACAATTTCAGTGAGATGTGATGGCTGGTTCTAATGTTTCTCCATTCTTCAGTCTGAATATAACCCTGTAGCCTTTCTCATTTGTGACAACTGTGTTTATAGCTTCTCTACCCATACAGCTTCATGGCACTTTGAATTATGCTCAAGAGTATATGGGCATCACGTCACATTTGTGTGCCTGATATCATACATGACTAGCTGTGCTCCAGCCAGGGTCCTTAATGTACATTCTACAGATGGACTACCCTCTGAATGCTTAGCCAGATATTAAGTTAAATCTTTTTGGAGTCAAGCTTGTTTCACATCAGTTATACAAACATATTGGTTCCTTTAAAAGGACAAAGGCACTGAGAGTAAGACAGGGAATCAAGGTCAGAAATCTAGGAAAATCATTTTAAACTTTAGCTTAGCCTTTAAATTTGAAAATCTCTTCTTTGTGAATTACTGTTATCTATGGAGGGTTTGTTTTCATTTACTTTATTCCAAACAGAAGTAGCTGAGTGATATTTATCGGGAAGTAGGTAAGCAGCATAGTTGGCTTAACCATGAAAGAAACATAAACAGCAAGGCAACCTCCTTCCCTCTCACTTTGTTTTGTATTAAAATGCAACAAACCTGACAAGATGGTGACAAACTGACATGATATTTTCTAGTTCAGGAATTTTTCTCAAAAAGAAAAAAAAACACCACCACCAACAAAATGTTAACATTTGTATGCCACTGACTGTCTATCTATTTATCATATTGGAACTATGTCATACATACTGTACTTTCTTGATAAGGCTAACCTTGAGAGCAAGGTATTTTTCCTCTAACAGAAAGAATATGCTTAAGTAACATAAGTCTGTAATTATGGCTGTGACCAACTGTTTACTTGTCACACAGAGCTGGGTGAATAAACCTCTCCAGCTCACACAGTAGACTGGGGAAGGGAAAAGGAGGGGCAAGCCTAGCACTGGGAGCAGGGGCTGTGTCAGAGCGGCTATTGTAGGGCTCATTGTTTTCTTGCTCTTTATCTCAGTCCATACAGCAGGTTTTGTAAAAGACGTCTGAGAGACAACTGCAGAAGTGATAGCAATTTGTTGCTTTATGCAGTATAGAGTGGGATCATTTGTATCTTTGTTTGGTTTATAATACAGACATCACATATGTATAAAATGTAATAACCAAGAGCACACCAGAATCATATGCCTGCAGTCCCTTGTTATTCTTTTAGAACCTGCTTATCTTTCGCTTTGCTTTTTCCTGATGACACTTAAGGTCAGATTTTTAAAGACACTTAGATGCCTCATTTTATTGAAACCAATGGGAGCTCGGTGCTTAAACATCTTTGAAGAACTGGCCCTTTAATGTTTATTAACAATGCTACAGATGAGGGTACATCCTAGAAAACATAGTAATTGCCTTTCTTTATTTACTGTGGTGTGTCAAGATAAGATAGAATCAAGTCCTCAGACTCATCTCCTCCCAACGATTTCCTAAATGAGATAGTTCCCACTTACATCCTGAATGACCAAGGGTGACTAAATCACAGCAATGAAGTATATTTACATCCTTGAAACTCAAATCATCTTACAGACACTTCTCCAGTGTTGCTGATTCGCATATTATCAAGTCTCAAAATGTTTGGTGTTTAACACTCAGCTATAGTCATTTTAATAATGAGAATATCTCCTTTTTCTCTTGAAGTAGATTAGACTTTCACGTACTAACTATGAAATACAGATGAAACAGATTATTTCCTTGTAATTTTGTTCTCATGCTTTTACTCCTCTGAATTCACACATGCCTTGTTCATCAATGCATGGCACAAAGCAGAGGGGCCTCCAAGTCAACTACAAGGTGCAGAATACATTTAGCATCTTTGGGCAGAAAAATTAAAAAGCCAGCAAAAAACCCAAATTCTTATAGAAGCCTTTGGATGACTGGGAGGGAGAAGCAAGGAAGAGAAAGGGGAGGAATGTTTTCCTGACAGACCTTTACCATCAGTGGAGAATCTTTTCACCCATTAGAATGAGCTTTGTCTGTTTTTCATTTTTTCTACTACAAACTAGCAGATTAAAATCAGACACAGCAGGTGGCTACCACCACAGGTAAGAAAGATAGCAAAATTTTAATACACTATGTCGAATCCATGTTCAAATTCCTTTGAAAATATGATTGATGAGAAACTGTGATGGTTTCTATCCTCTCCTTGGGCATCTTCTCATTCTACTTTTCGCTATCCCCATGCACTCTCTTCTCACAGGTAAAATGCCAGAGAGAACAAATAACCTATCAGTAGCAAGTTACCCACTACTCCAGTCTGATCAGATAGTTTAATACTAGGACCACCAATGAGGGCTTGACCCAGAGTATGTCTGCTCATTCCTTTTTCTACTTCCTCCCAGCCCAGCTTGTGTCTTTTAAAGGATCACTCATACATGGCAACAGCTCTGTTTCTTTACCTTAAACTTTTTTTTTTTTTACTTGTCCATAGTGACAGGCCAACAGACCACCACTCTGGGCAGCAAGCACTATATACTAATAGAGCATGAGATGTATTTAAAGCAGTACCATCTGTCAGAACAGTGAAGAATTTGAGTTCAGACTTAAGATCCTCCCAACTTTTCAAACCACTTCCCTGTATCTCCAAAATAATATGGTCTGGGGTTTTTTCGCATTTGTTTTTAGCCTAATTTTCTTTTCTCTTTGAAAATTTTCATCTGATTTTGTGGAAGTCTCGCTCTGCACCTGAGATACATGAAACACAGGGATTATTTTTTAATAAATCCAGAACTGCTGAGGAGAAGACTGGATTCATGTTTTGTTTCTGCAGAAGCAGGTGACTCTTGCCACACCATCTCTCCACAGTAACTGTTCCTAAAGCCTACTAAATCAACTTTAACATTCTTCTGCTTAATAACAGTATAAAGCACAACCCTTTCAAGAATGTAATTAGAGCCATGCAATCTTCATAAAGCACACAGGACAGTACTGCATTGAAAGAAATTCACTCATTATCTCAATAAATTCAGGACTGACTGGACACGCACTTCCTAAAATTTTTTTTTTGGAGATAATGATCATCAAAACTACCCCAATGGTCATTCACGGATAAAATTATAACATTCCAAGTACCTGCCCTATCCAAAATGTCTCTTGAAGTCAACAGACACTCTGTGTCTGTTTATATGAAGCACCAGGCCTGTTTCATACATTAGTATTGATAATGTTTTTTTCCTGCCACCATTCAACCCAGTTGTTTTCAAAGTGATAATCAGGTGGGAACTGCATGGCTAAAAATCTGAGTAGCACTGAATTTGTATTCCAGGACATTTCTGTAGTCCTAGATATTAGGGTCAGGGATTAAGGGGTTCTTATCTAAAACATCCAAAATTATTTCTGAAGTAGCACTGCAAAAATATTTTATAGTGAATCACTTTTTTAAACATATTTAAACAGAAACACATCACCATATTTTCTGTGGGCTTGAAAGCTTATGTTAAGTTTCCAAATAAGTCAGTTCTATAAAGATAACATCTTTTTTTTTTAAAAAAAAAGAAGTGTTGCAAGCAAATACTGTACATAACAAATAAGCCTTAATTAAAATTTAAATTGAAATCTGTATTGGCTAATCACTCCTGAAGGGACACATTTTAAGGCAAGCTTTTCAAAAGCTCTCTAGTCAAATATCTAGGTACTTAGTACCTATAATTAGGGTAAAAATGTCAAAGTTTTCCATTCAGAAAAGTATAAGTAGAATTTACTAGAGTGCTTGATGTCCATCTGTTCCTACTGTGACATTTACAACTGAATTTCTACACAAGTTTAGCACTCAAAATGTTGAAGTCCTCTGGGAACCTGGATGTGTTTTGATAAACTATCAGAGTGCAGGTAGAATCTCTGTTGGTTTAAAATTTAGTTCCAGCTGCAGATGATGGACCAGGCTGAAAATCTGCCCTGTAAGCATTACCGTTACAGTGCCATGTTTCTTTTCCTTCGCACAGTTCCGAACAATACTGTAGTGCACATAATATATTAATATGTATATATATATTTTAATTAGCAAACAACTGATTTTCTGATTACCTTGTTACATATATGACAATTATTCTGCACACAGAGACACTCAGATCACTTAGGCCACACACCAAAGTCAGCTTCAGATGAAAACAAAATGAAAGTTATCCTGAGAGATTAGTTTATTGTCAGGTTTGCTGACCCATTAGCCTGTTCATTACTGATGGAGGTAAATAGCTGTAAGAATATTAACAATGGAATGAGACCTGGGGCAGTCATAAAGCCCTACCTAAGGTGATTAGAGATATCACCCTATACTTTTAACCCATTATAAAGAATCAATAAAAGCCAAAGTCAGCAAAATGAATACATATAATACCTAAATCTAATTAAAGGTTATTTTTGTACAGATCTCTAGTACTTTTTAGTAGGGTTAATTTCATCTCTCAGTCACAATCTCTCTGCACATAGTTAACTGTAGTAGCACGTACTACTGAAAGCATGCAGCTGACTTCCTAAACAGTCTCTAAGAGATAATGACTCTTTTTATTGTGGTTTTATTGTGGTTTGATTCATATTTTATAATAAAGTAACTTTTAAATTTCCCCAACACAGCATTATTTCTATGTTTTCCTAAGAATAAAAAATGTGTACAGTCTTTTTAAAAAAAATAATAATTAAAAATCTTTTTATAAACCACCATCTATATTTTCTATTGAAAAAAACCCCACCGGTACTGCACTGAAGTGGTTTATGTAAATATATTAAAAAAAAAAAAAAAAAGCTGCCAAAACCTGCATAAGTTGTTTAAGCACTAGGAATGAGAACCAGCAAGAATGAAGATGTGCTGCCTCCATATCTGGCCACGTGCCACAACTCTAAAGAGGAGTCCACCTAGAACATGCAGTGCATTACTCCTCTGAGTGAGCTACCAGCTTCCTCTCACCCCCCCACCAAAGTAAAACATTTTGTACAAGCAGCTCATCTATTTCATACAGCTTTTCTTTCATTTGCATTCTCATTTGAAAAATATGATTTTATAAACTGCAATGTCAGAGTGCTCACTACAGAGTGAAAACAGGGAACCCCACATCTGAGGTGACAATTCAAACCAAGCTGACAGCAGATAGAATGCAAGATCTGTGACTGGCAATTTAAGCAACACTAAGTGAAATATGAGCAGCAACATCACATCACAAACCATTGAAACAAAGGGACTCAACATTTTTCAGGTTAACTTAATAGGGGCTGGACAAAACAAGAATGGACACTTTA
>WYDI02041878.1:0-14471 GCA_009867235.2 Psittacus erithacus
CTGAAAGTTAGAAACACAGTGCTGCACCAGCCACTGAGAAGGAGAAAAAATGACTGCTACTGCTGAACCCATGACAGGCATTTATTTTCCTTTTCACAGGTTTACGGAGCATACAGAGGGCAAATGTCAGTCTTTGGGTCCTTTGGGAGCGATGTGCTACCAGAGTGTTGGTGCAGAGGAGACGCAGTTCTCCCTTGGCTTTGCTGGTGCCATGGCCTTGCCAGCAGGGCAGTGAACTCAGCAGGACAGGCACCACAGGCATGGTAACTCGCTGACTACTTGTGCTGATCTGGTCTGGCTATCAGCACCTCTGCAATAGGGATTCTGTTAATTCCCCCCATGGCTTAGTTCCAGAGGTGTACTTGCTGAGTTATAGAAGAGGTAAGAAACTATATCACATAATAAAGAGAAATGAGTTTTACTCATAGTAAATCGCTTGAAAACAGTGGCTTCGGTTTTTTTTAAAACAGAGAACTATTCACCATTGAAGAGTAAACAGGCATTGCATGCTTGCAACATCATCATAAAAACTGGTGTGGGCTGGATTGCTACCTGGTGGTTCACAGCCATAAGGGCAGAAATCAAAGCAATGGTCAATCAAAATAAAGATGAACTAAAATTGGTACTTCCACTGGTCTAGTTTTCCTTAGGTGCAACCCATTCCTACGCAGCTGTCCATGGATAGAGAAATATTCATGTCCTTGCACCTCAAGCCAAAAGGGGGCAAGCCATCTTCAACTCAAAAGCTGTAACACTGTGTAAGAACAGTGAAGGGGCCAAGCTAATACCACTGCACATTATAATGAGATAATGACCATCAGTGTAAGTGGAGGACTGTACGTGGAGTGATTTATATGCCGAAAGAAAACAAATATCAGTGTCAGAATAAAAATATTCCCCAAGAAGCCCACAAACCAGCTGGGCTCATAAGGTCAGGTTCAGCACTGCATTCATGCAGCTATGTGGTTTTTGGCAGGAGACCGTTTAAGTCCTGCTGACTCAGAGTCCACCACATGAAGGAGAGGCTAACAGATGTGCCCACACAAAATTTGGAAAAATTCATAAGTTCGCACAGAAATAAGAAACCTCATGGGCTATGGACCTATATTCTTAATTAGTGTTGCTGTAAGTCCATATTCTTTTCCTGCAAAGAATGGGATTGCTCTGAGGAAACACTGTTATTGAAATAAATTTGACTGGCTTAGCCATTCAGGAAAAAGGCACAAATGTCAGCAGTGTTCACACCTAGAAGCTGACAGTGGCATCAATTGCTTACTGGGACTGTGTCATGGAATCTCCCCACTCTCACTGAAACAGCCGATTAGATCTTGTCTGTGCTTCATAATAGCCATAGAAGATTCTTCTACAAAAGACATCTGTAATAACTGAAGTGATGAAGAATATCTCGTTAGCTGTCAACCAAGTCTCAGCTGACCTTACATCCTCTTTTTAGGCAGCCCTTATGAATTAAGATTATTATACACACTCCAACACATCTCATTCCAGAAAAGAGTGGTGACAAACACGAGCACAGATAGGATGACATGAGTTATGGGTGCAGCAGCAGGATGAAGAAAGAGAGAGACACACATAATTATCACAGTGATTTCCAGTTGTATAAATGGAGGCCTCTGTACACAGGGTGATTTAGACACTGAAAGAAAATTAATACCAGTTTAGGATTAAGATTTCTCCCAAGGAAAGCATAAAATGGGGAGCACTTCTTGAACTGCTTTTCTGAAATGAAACGCAGCAGAACCCATTAGCCACAAAATATATAACCTGATGGGTCTTTTTTCTAACACTATCATTTTGGCATGCTGTAAGGGCATTCAGATAGGGACCTCAATGCAAGATGTTCTAGTCAAGAACAAAGAAAACATCCTCAGATATAAGGTTTCATTGTGTTAATTTAATCATATTTCATCAATTTAACTTTCAAAAACTCTTGCCTATGCTTTGCTACTGTAGTGTTAATTTTAAGCCTCATGTTTTCAAGGTAGTGTGCAGGAACTTACGCTCATCCTAGTAAGGTATTTGAAAGCACAGGTACAAATCTAATGCTTTCCATCCTGTAATCTTACAGGAATGTGGAAAAAAAAGGTACGGAATGCAAATGTTTACAGACTGAAAAATGTACATCAGAGATAACGAGTCTCACATTGCTTTCCACTAGCAGACTAGAGGGGAGGAGCACAAGAAACACAGAAGTGGGCTTCTAAATTCATTTGCATAATATAACTTCCAAAATACAGCTTCTTCTGAGAGGCAGGCCTACCTGGTGGGAATACAGAGATAGACCCAACAAAATTAGGAGTGTGAGTGAAAGGCCATTGCACTTTCCAAACCAGCCATCAAGATGGAGCACTGTCACAAAATACATCCATGGCAACACTGATATAACTTTGGGGACCATGTTTTCTTGTCTATCTTTCCACATGTCTTAAACCCACAGTTTAAGACAAATTACCTGGACTTCAAACTGGTGTCACTCCTTTTACGCTTTTATATCTCTGGTTAGGCAATACCCCTCCAGAACTGCTGGAGGCACACAATTCCTTTGAAGATACTCATTTAAGGGCCTTATTTTGTGAAAATGCTGGGCCTACAGATTAAATCTGTCTGACACATCAAAGAAGCATGTCACCCTAGTTGCTTTATACAAACCATTGTATAAATGCACAATCAGAACTCAGCTGCATAGTATTACTTGCAGTATAACGAACAGCAGTCAGTCATATTCCAGGTCTCTCGTGAAGTATGATACCTGCTCACTAAGAAGCAGTTCATAACCGATTGGAAACTACGTAAGTATGACAGATATAAAATCACTATTTCCCTTGTCTGTTCACATACATATTGCACATAAAAGTCTCCAGATTTAGATTGAAAATCATGTTCCTTAGATAATATGTCCTAGTTAAAGGACATCGTCGCTTTTGGGACTGGTTTAATAAGGGACTGTGGCTTTTTGCCTGTGTAAGATTCATCTAATGTAACTTTTTTGGCTGTGAATCTTAGAAAAGTTGACATTTTTACAGAGTTGCTTTCCCCCAGTTGAGTCTGAATGCAAACCTGTTGCCAGGCTGGGATTCTGTAACTTGACATCAGTTCACACTGATTTGCTGGTAGACCTGCACTTGAAGGTATAGCACGTAACGTCCAAACTATTAGAAAAGAGGAAATATATTCCCCTGTGGTCAAATTGAAGTATAATTGTCAGAGAAGCTAAAGAATCAGTCTGCAGAATCTGAGAAATTCTGATCTACTAAGCCACTGAACCTATGCAGTTCCTCTCAAGTCATTCAGCATTTTTCATAAACATTCAAAAAGCAGAAGGACATAAAACAGGGGAGTTATTTTTAAGATTAAGATTTCTGTGGGCCAGTTCATTGCAGGATGTTTGTCTCCAAACTAACACATCTAGCAATTAGCTACTCTAACTGTCTAATTCGCATCCAAATACCCAGCTAGTGCTGCCACTGAGGACATGGCTGATCTGCTGAGGGGATACAAACGATGTGACACTACCTGCACCACAAAAGATTAATTGGATAGTAGGTTTGCATTCAGAATGTACTGGAAACAGCAACCTGATAGAGTTCAAAACTGAAAGTCTCTGGAAACAGAAGGTTGTGAAAAAATACTCCAAACTACCTATGGAAATTAAAAATTAAAGAACTCCACGTAGCTTGTAGGTGGGGAGTAAGACCACAGCCGAGTACAGACACTTTCCAGCTGATGATGAGACAGTTTCCCAGAACTGAATATTGTTTTTTCTATTAAAAGTGTGGATAAGCAAGCAAGCTTTAATGTGGACACAAACCAGGCATGGGGAGAGCTGCAAACCAAGCCTGCGTGGGAAAGTTACAGATTTGCTGCTTTTCCAGTCCTGTCAGGTCATACAAGAGAGGACATCCTTCCTGCCTCTACAGAATCCATACACTATCTATTTTTGCTGGCCTCGAGGGGCACTCTCCATGAGGCAACTTGGGATGAGTGCTATTAAGGTTACATAGGAAAAAGTTGCAATGGCTGGGTTATTTTTTCCGACACTTAACTGCTAAATGCCCTTGTCTTGTTAGTGTTATCATGATAATGATCAAATTGTACTGCTCTTATTCATATCTATTACTTTATATGTACATGAAAATGCTGAAATGCCTACTACAAGACTTTCTATTGAGATCACTATGAGATAAAACTCATTAGAGCCACCACTGGCTCCACAGCCACTCTTGGGCCACTTTGAGGCTGCAAGAGACAGAGTTTTACTGTTCTGGAGACCCAAATGCACAAGAATCTGAAAGGGACAGCCTTGTTGGGATCAGAGTCACAAAACAGAGATTCTCTTTTCTAGTAACACACATACATATGAAGAGTAAAACGCAGAGTTGAGCTTGGTCTGGAATTTCCAAAACCGTTGATAGCTACCAAAGATGATATAGGGGATCCCTTGCAGAACATTACTCTGAAGCAGTCTTCTAAATATCAAGCTATTTACTTAATCACTGCTCAGTGCTTGTCCCTGTACCAGCACTACCAGACTTAAGTGGATGCACAGGTTGTGATGCAGACATAAAGGTGTTTTTGTGTTGGTCAACATACTTTGGAAGGTTACATAAATAATCAACAGACACTAAGAAAGACAACTGTAATGGCAGTATCAGACGCTTTAAATCACACTCCAAATGTCTGATCTACCTGCTAAATGCTGTGTGACAGGGTCTTTGGCAATCATAATACCTGACATAAAGCATACTTTAGTGAGGATCAGAACATACCGCACACAGCTGTCCAGGTAACATTATTGGGTACAGCTGCAGCTGGGCATAAATTCTGCAGCAGAGAGTAGCAGAGGTGATTGCCTTTTGTAAAAGCACAAGCTTGACTATGGAAGTCAGAAGCTACTCTTCTGAGCCTCGAGCATGTCTTCTCTGACTCTTTTTTCTGTGTAACTCAGCAATCTAACTTCAGGACATGTCATCAGCATGTGCTTACCATAATGAACAAAACACACAAACAGAGGTATCAGTGAAAAAAAAAAAAATCCAAAGTGATGTTTCTACTTGAAGGAAAGCATTCAAATAATCTCATAGTGCATGCTTTTTGGTCCCTTTGAGTGAAGATAGGTATGGTTTCTGGCTTGACATTCAGATATCCACTCTGCAGTTGATCTCATTTGTTTCTTCCAAACAAAAGAACATTTTGCAGTCCTCTCTCTCCTTTACCCCCACAGATTCTTCTACTAAGGTAAATGATAAATCCAAATCCCGGGTTAATGAGTGCCAATCATAGCTTCAGCCCCTTTTTCAGTCTTGGCAACAAGTTCCCCGAGCCTTAGCAAACAATTATCATTCAGCTGCTGTAGAAATTGATTCTTGGGTTGACGAGAGCAGTCCTCCCTTGGCTGGTAAGGTCCTGCCATGGGAAGCAATTACTGCAAGATGCCAGCTGACAGACTCATTCTGTGGAAAGTCAGGTTGTCTTGATCCTCAGGCACTCTCTAGGCAAATTGTATCCTTACACTCATCTCAAACCTCTTACGAACTGTTGGCTTCTATCAGGAAAAATGGATTGTTCCCTTTGTTTCTGTGGCATTTGATAGAATAAAACTGGACATCCTGCCTGCACAATAAGGAGATTTAATTTTAAAATTCTCACACCAAAGTGCTGCAGTATTATAAAGAAAGAGAATCATAAAGCAATGAAGATTGCTACTTGCCTAGGGAACAGTAATACAGCACAGCTAGTATGACATATTTTGTGTATAAAAAGACCCAAATTCCATTAACAGTGGCCTGTCTTTACTAATCAAAATTTTCTTCTCCCCCTAATTTTCAAATGGTTTGTAGTTGCACTTCCATAAAAGTGACACCTTTCATTTATTACTTTGGGGATTTTTTAAATCTTTGATATTCCAAGGTGGCAACTGTGGAAGAGAAAAGATTTTCTGCTTCTTTAGCTTTTGTGACAACATCTGAACAGTGATTGAGATTTGCCAAACACTGATGAAACAGAGACACATAGCCAGTATCAGCTAACAAATGTCAGCTGAATGCAGTTAGTATTAGATATCTATCATTAAATGGTTGAAATGTAAGACTGGCTAAATAAACAAATAGTAAACCATGAAATCCACTTCAAATAGTCTCAGTGGGAAATAACACTCTTTTTTGAAAATTCAGAAAATAACTCATGGACTGTCATATTTGTTGTTGGTAGTGCCAGCAGTTCATGGAAGGCTTATCCCTGATTTTAAAGACTGCAAACCCTAAAGACACCAAGATATATAAAAAAGACAAAAGGAAGGAAAAAGAAGCTGTATGGACTTCTTAACCTCGCCTAGATTCTAAGTTTTACCCTGAAGTACCTGAAAAAGTGCTGGAAACAGCACGAGTGATGTGAGCCTCTAAGGAGATAAAGAAAAATACATTGTAAATGAGCATTTGCAGTCATGGATGCCTGAGAAAAGAGGAAACCCATTATGGCCTCTTTAATATGTGTGTTAATTGAGAAATGCCACATCTGCAAAGAGAGTCTATAATGTCTCCAGAGAGTCAAAAAAGTTCAGTTAGAGTAATATCAGTTAATATTGCTACAATTGCCATAGCTGTTAATCCACCTGTTCTGCTAAAATGCTTAGGACCTGACAAGATTTTAAAAATAAATTTAATGACTAAATCTCTGTCCTTATAACATCAAGCATCCACTGTGCTCAGTAGAGCTAAACAGGCTCAAAAAGGCTGAGGATCAGGCTAAGCTTTTTTTCAAATTGTGATGAAACATTTGTCAGGATTTTTCCTAATTAATTTTCAGCCTTTTTAGACTTTATATTCCCATTGAAAAAACCTTTTATAATATATTTTCACCTTTTCTTTTTACATTAATGGCATTCCAGGTTCACTGAGTGCTGAGTACACTCTTAGAAAGCCTTTTAACCTGGCTGGTAAGTTAAAACTCGCTAAATCTCACATGGCCACAGGGTTTCCCACCTTAATTAATTAATAACCCCCTCCTTGTCCTTTTAACTGGGTCATGAATTAATTTTAAATGTTAATTATGCAATTCTTTCCTCTCCTTTTACTTATGCCTTTCATCCCTGTGTCCATTGGCTATAAACAATGTGAAAATACAGCCATATAAACAGGGATGGATGTTGTAAACTTTGGACTGCTGGGAAAAGCGAAAAAACCCAAACATGTCTCATCCCTGTTTTCCCCTTCTTGCTTTTTTTCTTTTTTTTCACTTTCTATAGCAGGCTTCTGTAGGCTTGTGGAGAGCAATCAATATCAGCAGTCATTTCAGAAATAAATTTGATTTTGGTGGTGTTTTTTAGGAAAGAAAAAGAAGTAACTTCAGATGTAAGTAGGTATCTGAGGAAACAAAGGCCATCAGGTGTGTGTTTGTGGGGAAGCAAAGAAAACAAACAACAAATAAAGAAACCCACCCATAAAAAAACAAACAAACAAAAAAAGACAAGAGACCAAACAACCAAAAGCAGCAAATGGCTTTGTTATTCCCTTCAACTGATGTACTCAGTACATTATTTATAGTGTAGAAAGGATAATAGAAAGGAACTGACTCCTTCATATAGGTATAGTAGGCATGCTTGTTTTGATGTGCTTCTTTACATCAAATAGAAACAAGTAGGGTAACAGTTTACAAAGGCTTTTCATACCCTCCATGAGTGAGTGTAGAGCAAAAAAAAACAAAACCAAACCAAAACCAAACCAAAAACTTGTTAAATACTTTCTTTCATCTCTAAAAAATTTCATTCTGAACTTTAACTACCGTTGGACCTAAAGAAATGGTGTATCTGTTTTTTGATCTTTGTCACTGCCCACAAGATGAAAATGAACTATGAGACTGTTAGGCTCCCAAAGCCTCATAAATACACTGTTAAGGATTTGCCTTCAAACAGAAACACCTTGAATTTTCCTGAAGCAATAGCTGCAATAACTTTTGAAGAATCTAAGGTAAGAAAGTACTGCTTAGGTCAGGATATTCGAGCCTAACTGTTATGGTCATCCAACAAAATAACATGAAACACTGTGTCCAGTATAAATTCTAGTTAGTATAATCAGAAAGCTTTACCAACCAGTCCCACATGGGGTCTCAGTGTGTTTTACCAACTTATCTAGGCAAGGTGCAGAAATCCCCCTAGGACTTACCTAACGATATTGTTTCCTCTTTGACATGTGAGGGAGCTGAGACACAGAAAAATGTACCCATTGAGACTATGGCGCAGACAGGAATAAGATCTGACATATGAATTCCTGTCCACAGCTGTAGCCACCAGATACACTGCAGAATGATTCTTTTTAGCATTACTATTTCAGGGATTAATATTTCATACTATCATCAAAATAAAGGACAAAGGTTGCCATGAGGCTGCAATACTCTGTACAGGAAGTAGTATCTACAGAAAGAACACTTGCATCAAATCTACCAGACACAGTGGGGACCACTTATCTTGGCACATTGCCCATTAAAGTCATTGCTCACTTCTTTTCCGTCTTCTGGAGCAAGTGACAAATTTCAAAAAGTAAGAACATCTTAACTTTGTAAGCAGATAACAGGAAATATGACTATGAATGAATCTGCTCTGAGGATTAGTTGAGGTGAATGCCCATTGAAAATGCATAAGGGTTTCAAATGTTACTCATGTCACTAAGGGGATGCTGCATATTCATTAAGGTATCACAAGGAGCTCATTTCATATTAATGAAGAGGTCAGACATCCTTCCAGAGGAATTCCATTGCAGAGCTCCACAAATCCACATGCTATTATTTTAAGTGTTACCAATTTAAACCTCTCCAAAATCACGAAACAGCCTGAATTTGCAAAATTATATAGTCACTAGTAGAAATGTGATATTTTTCATCTAAAGGATGAATAACAGAAATGTAGTAAGTGTCTTTATATATGGAAACTCAGTTAAAACTTCACATTAGGTATTCCCTTTTGGTTCACAGGAAAGCTTTAAACATTATATTATACGCACATATATATATGGCATCAGTGTTCTGAGGCTACTTTATTTAGCTGCAGTACAGGAGCTTGAAAGTTAGGACTTTTTGTAAAGTTAATTTTACTAACTCTTTTAATGTTTATAGAACTTTCTTTACACTTTCATAATGGAAAAAGCCAAAAACTTCACATATTTATACCATACAAGGATATTTATAGCTTAATATTTTGATAATTAGAAACAGAGAATTATTCAGTACATACTAATTTGCATCCAAGTGTTACAAAATTTCTTGCCCCTGCTTTTAAATTTTGGGATAAAAAAGCAGTGCTGGCTACAACACAGATCTAAATCTTTCTTCCTTTTTCAGGATGAAAATACCCCTGAACTGTATGTTACTAAACTACATTACCTCTATTGTTATATCTAATTACCAATGGAGGTAACTGGAAACTACATAGGCAGAGTACATGCCATAAGAAATGGCACTTCACTGAACAATCAGCGCTTTGCATTCGAGGAAGAGCCTGGAGGTCCCTTCTGGTAACAGTCCGCATATTCCCACAGATGAGCACACATTTGTGTCCACATGTTTGCCAGGGCAGCGAACTCTTGTGTTCCCAAGGATCTGTGGTTGTGAAGGGGCTGCTGGCTCTCTGAACACGAATTTTTCATTTTCTAGAGGCTGGCTATGCCCCTAGAAGAGTCTTTACATCCTAGCCACACCATCCTCCTGCACAGTGGCCCTGATTTATAGTACACCAATACCGCTGAACATTAGTGTAGACACAGCCAAACTAGCTTTAACTTCTAGGGGAGGGAACAGCATTGCTGTATCTGTAAAGAGTCTAAAAGCCAACACACATCACAGCAAAGGAGTGATTTTTCTGTCGATCTTAGTTTGCTGCAATCCTGCCTGAACTGCTATCACTGCAGCTGTTGTGACCATGCTGTAGCATGAAGGGTCCACCTGCCCTGAGTTTCAGGCACACAAGAAGCCAAATGTTTTGGAAGTCCAGCTGTCTAGGGAAGAAGAAAGAAAACAGAGCGATGTGAAGGGAATTTTCCTAAGCCTAAATCCTACAAGCCTGGCAGCTGCCAAGGAAAGTGGTGTGAGCATGTCAGTGCCTTGCAGCCTTCTGCTGAAGAGCTGTTCTGTAGCTGACTAAAGTCAAGTCAATACTTCTGTCAGTATCTCTCAGTGGAGGGAAAAAGAAAAGTAGGGAATGCTCTTAATTTAAAAAGAAATGGCCACATAAGTTTCCTCGATGGTATTTTTCAGAATTTCCATTTTGTCATGTGTTCCGAAGAATTGGAAATATTTGCTAAATGAGGAAAAAAAAAAAACAACCCAAAGTTGTCCTTGCCAAAATTTCCTATGAAAGTTAAAATTTCATATTTCAGCCTGCTGCAATTTCAAGTAGGTGTTCTTGAGTAAAGAAACATTTGCAACACATTTCTATATAAGAGGGAAAAAAACAGTCAAGGATTAATGATGAAGTCTGAGGTCTGCCAGGATTCTTCAGGTATGTTCGGATCCAAGACAATTCTTCAGACATTGTTAACTGCATACAATAGTCCCTAAAATTTGGTCTGTTTTAACTTTCACTCCATTCTCTCGTTCCTTTTCCATGCCCCACCACCCCCTTCTCTTCCTCTTTCTCCTTCTGTTCTGCCTTCTGGGTTTTGCAGCTTGTTGGGAAATGAGACCCTCCCACACAATGGTTATGCAGTAAGGAATATATTTGAATGCACATTTAGGAAACATAGTCTGTGTCATGCTGCTGTGTTACCCAGTTCAAATTGTTTAGATTAATGACAGCTGCATGCCTAATTTATTGCTGTAATTATTGTGATAATTTAAAGGAGATAAATTGAAATCTATTAGAATTTAATGTAAAAAGCTGTAATTAGGCTGCTTTGGAGAGGGGAGAAAGCCAATGCACATAACTGAAAATCCATTAAGCCAATTATAATGTTACTGAGGCAGAAAATATGCAGCCATCTGAAATATACCCATGACTTTAGCATAACTGTACTCTAAGCATACAAGCCCATGTGTCAGATTCCTTCATTAATTTAATAAACACATCAAGGCAAAAAAATGAGAGAATTCCTTAATCACCATAATTAATGCACACAGTTCAGTCTGAGAGTTAGGATGGGGAGATGGGGGAGAATAAAATTTTGTTGCCATTGAGCAATTATCATGTAAATAAAACAGCAGCAGACGCATGGGAAGGGGTTTATCGAAGAGGAGGGTACACTGCTAATCATGGCATGGGCTTCCTGAGCTAAAGCTGTCCTGGTGCAATTAAAAAAATGATAAAAATAATAAAAAAAGAGAAGACAGCAATGCTATCACCTATTTACTGTCAAATTAATTCAGCTGCTCCTGAGATGCCATCTGTATCAGGAGAGCGAGGGTGTCACTAGCTTTACGATCCATCAGGAGAAGTGAGAGCACTGTTCTGTTTGATGGCTCTGATAATGGAAAGAAGCTAAGCAATTGCAACAGATACATCATAGATTTTCTCATAATTACCTGACCTGTTACACTGTGTCACTCTGCCGCCAAACACACTGTTTTTATGTCAGAAGCTGTATGGGCATTCTTTACTTTGATCATTCTGTATTCTGCAGATGTCAGCATTACTGTATTTTAATTGACTCTGGGGTAGCATTAAAAAGCACCTTCTATTTCGGTTGCTTAGACCTGATGAGACTGACAACCTGGCATTTATGAACATTAGGTCTTCATGGTAACTGTGTCAGGAACTGTGTTTTTCCTAAATCCCCTAGGTATGAACAACAAAATGATGTTAGTAAACCAGTTGAAAAAATAATGTCTATGCAAAGAACACCTCTGACATTCTCCAGCCATAAAAATGGCAAACCTTTTCATTAAATTAGACTCTGGAGTCAAAAGTGCATGTTGTATCCCAGTGTGCAATTAGGAATTGACCGGTATGTTGAAAGAGGGCTAGAGCTGAAGAAGACTGAAGCTGTGGGTAAGTGTTGGTAACCTCAAAACAAGAATTGCTTGACTATTTCCATATTCCCAGCATGCCCCATTTGCCAGGATCATGTTTTCCTTCTCCTGTACAAAGAGACACAGCTTTTCAACTACTTAGCTATCTTGCAGCATTCAGCATAATTCTCAAAAATTTACAGTTAAAATGGTAGAAATATTACAGGCTGCTGCAGTGGAACTACTTTTGTTGTTGTTGTTTGTTGTTTGTTGTTGTTGTTTTTGTTTGTTGCTGCTGTTGTTTGTTTTAAGAAATAGTCTTGGTTGAGTAAAAATAATCCAGACTGCATGCAAATTGTCCATATTTCCCACTGGGCTTTACCCAACAACTGATTTCCTAAGAAATCCACAAACTCTACAGGTACCGCAAGGTGTTGAGCTTGCTGCTTGACTCACTGTCAGTAGCTGTCAATAATTGCAACAGAAGTGGAAATCTAACTCAGATCCTTAGAGTTCAGTCTTTGCTTCCTTCACTGGTACTGATTTGGTATATGTTGAACGATGCATTGTGAAACAACTCTTGCTTCACTGTTGACATAGGATAGCATGCCTTTCCCTTACCATTCCCACAGGCAGGGGTGTTCTCTCCATTCCTCCTCAGGTTCCAGTGAAATTGGTTAGAAATTATGCTTACTGTTGAGGTCCTTCCACTCGGATACCAGTTGACTCAGGTGGTTGTTCCTGTTGAAGTCCCAGAAGTATCACTTGTAATACCCCCTTGATTATAAATTAAACTATATGAAAATAATTATTAGCAGGGATAAACACATCTGCCTTCAGACATTAAAAAGTTATCTTGTGTGAATGTTGATAGATGGAACATCAAGTGATATTATGAGGCACCTAATTAGTACATTTATTTTGAGATTTTGTTTAAAAATGTTCTCCTAAGGCTTTCCATCAAGTCAATGCTGATTGTAAAGGTTATGAAAGAGAAATCCCAGTTCAGCTAATATATACACTGTAGCAGGATTACCTTCCAGAAATCTTCAGTAGCACTCACCATTTTCCATTAAATGTGGGCCCTTCTTTCAGGTGGATGTACTCTCTAGGGTCCTAAAGTGAATCTGCAAACTAGAAGTCTACAGTAGTCATTTACGTAACTAAGTCTCCACTGCAACTTTCCCTCAGGTAGTTCTTACACATATCAAGACCATAATGAAGTCTGCCTTTGGCATTTGCTTTATGGGTAGTTTCTGAGATGGCATTTATAACCTACTGGTATGCCAGTGAACACTATCAGCTGGTCTAGAAGGCTGACTTTGACACATAGCTACAGGGAAGGCGCTAGTATCAAGTAACAGCCTCTTAAATTCACAAAGGTACAAAACACTAACTGCATAGTATGTCTGTAATTGTATCTTTGGTCCATTGTTATAAAATGAACCAAAATCAGTTTTGTGACCTAGAGATCAGAACAAGTAAACAACAAAAGGTAACCTCTCCATTCATTACTGTAGTAACAAAGGGTATTCCTATCCCACTCTGTAAAGGTAGAGAGGCTGCTTTACAGTTAGGATGAAGCTGTAGTGTGGTCTACCTGTCCTGAAGCCCACAGTTTGGAAAGAATAATAGAAATTTGAAACATCGTCACATAAGAGCAGCAGAAATGTTTCAAGACTTTATAAAATGTTCAGTGTAAGAAAAAAAGAGGAAGGAGAGTTTTAAAACAATAAGAACTGAGAGAAAGTTTGATTACGAAGTATAAGAACCTCTATAGGAAAAATTTAGCAGCTCCTAAGAGACACAACAGTCTTACAAATACAAGTTTTATAAACAACCACAGCCTGGAATTTGAAGGCAAAAATATTATGACACATTTTTTTTTAATATTAAATGTGATTAACCACGGGAACAACCCAAGGAAATTGTCCTGAAAAGCAGCTTTTTTATTTGTGAATTACTGTATTTAACCCTTGTTTGTCTTTGCAGCAGTGTAGGTGCTTGGCTAATTCTTTATGGCCTTGAACTCCAGCTTTTCTCCTTTCTCCTACCTATGCTTAACTCCTATGCTATGCAGTGTGTGAGGAAATCTTGGTGGAACCATTCACTGGGCTCTCCCTAAGGCTTACAGAAACCTAACTAAGCATCCTGGAGCTCCTGCATACAAAAAATGTTCATTGTTTATTGTGATGAGACTCATTCACAAGTTTAAAAAAGTTTAAAAGCAAAAGAGAGCACATTTCAAGTAAAATAGTTCGCAGTGGTTATAGTATTTCACATCAATTATATAAGAAAGTCTCAACTAGGTCAGACAACCTAGTTACATACCTTTGGCAGTGAATATCAGGTATCTGGGGAAGACAATGAAAAATGTCCTGGGTTCAGCAGTAGCAGTAATTTTTCTCCTTCTTAGTAGCTGGTACAGTGCTGTGTTTTTGACTTCCTGCCTGGGAACAGCGCTGATAACACCGATGTTTTTAGTTGCTGCTCAGTAATGTTTACTTTGACCAAGGACTTTCTGA
>WYDI02041879.1:0-41655 GCA_009867235.2 Psittacus erithacus
GAGGAAGTTCTTTACTGTGAGGGTGGTGAGGCACTGGAATGGGCTGCCCAAGGAAGTTGTGAATGCTCCATCCCTGGAGGTGTTCAAAATTAGGATGGACAGAGCCTTGGGTGGCATGGTTTAATGTGAGGTGTCTCTGCCCATGGCAGGGGGGTTGGAACTAGGTGATCTTAAGGTTCTTTCTAACCCTAACTATTCTATGAACTCCTGGTTTTCACAAAAAGACAGAATAGTGTTTTAGGGACTGTTTTGTGCAGGTTGGAGTAGATGTTCCGAATGGATGGAGTAGAGGATTTAAAACCTCCGAAGGATTCTATGAGTATTTCAATTTAATCTTCTAAAGCATCTGCGTTTTCTATCTGGGGAGCACAGTGTTCTTTACAGCTATTGATGAACTAAGTTTTAGCGGTCCTTTGAGATCAGGAGCCATGTGCTTGCTACAGATGCAGAAACTAAGGCATACAATGCTGAAGTGACTTTCCAAGAGCCACAGAAAGGACACCTGACTCTCAGATGCAATACCTACATTTCAGGCCACTGGTGAGATACACCCCTGTGAGCTATACAAAGAAGATCAAGCTATGGCAGGATGTGGGGAAGGTGATACCATGCTTCAGCTGACAGCCTTCTGCTCACTGTTCTCCAGTTTACCAAGCCGTTATCAGACCAGATGATGGGAAAAATAATAAAATCACATTAGAAGAAACTTTTGCTTTGAAAGGTAGAAGCTAAGTGAGAATAGGCTGGAAAGGACAATATTTGACAATAGTCTATGAACAAGATTTATCACTTCCAGCAAGACAATAATACAGTAATGTAATTATGTGAGAAAGACTGACATGGTGTCATTTTCCATCCAACAGAGTTGAGAGCAAAAGAGAGATAGCAGGCACTTTGACAAGAAACCTGTGGAAATTATTTTGTTGACTTGTTGCCAATGATTTCTAGTCAAAAACAAAAAAACATGTTTAGCTTTATGCAGGTATAATTGGTCATAATTGCTTTTTATTTTTCTTCATCAGCACTTACATTTCCAGTGAAAATTAATTTCCTAGCAATACACTTGACCTAAAGTTCAGTGATCATAAACAGGGTTTACTCAGCAGCTGACCTGTAGAATCTCCTTGCTATGGAGTTACTGGTTGGAATGATATCCCAAGATGTTGGATTATATGATGTCCTTGACCATGGCTCTGAAAGGTTTTTAAAATTAATTTACAATTCAGGAATGAGTCACTACCTTCCTTCATATATGGAGAAAAAACTCCTAATGACTTCCACTGGGATGATACTGTGTTCCAGTAGATGGGTTGTAAAATCTATTTCTGCTTATGGCACTTCGGTTCTTTAACTCCTTCCTCTGACTTTCTTACCTTGAAGAGGGCAAAAACTTCCAGAGAGGCACTTTAGCATTTCTTGTATCCATAGCAGACACAGGAAACCCATTTTCCCCAAAATGCTTTCTGGGAAAAGAAATTTTCATGCAGTAGGGGAAAAGAACTAAAAAAAAAAAACAAAACAAGTTTACCTATGAAAACAAAAGAGCATCAAACAAATATTTCTGCTAAATTCATCTAATAAACACCCACAAATCTTAAGCTAATTATATGCAGGTGTATATGGGTATGGTAACATTAAACTGATCACTGCATACATTTAAACATTCAGCATTACTGTAAAATACTCACTGATGCTAAATGGCTTCTAGTTAAAAGACTCACTGGTGTTTTATGGCTTTAAACTTGAAGAGGGTAGATTTAGATTAGATATTAGGAAGAAGTTCTTTACTGTAAGGGTGGTGAGGAGCTGGCTCAGGTTGCCCAGAGAATTGACTGCCCCAAGGCCAGGTTGGAAGGGGCTTTGAGCAGCCTGGTCTAGTGGAAGGTGTTCCCTCCCACGACAGGGGGGCTGGAACTGGATGATCTTTAAGGTCCCTTCCAACTCAAACCATTCTATGATTCTGTGATTCTATGTTACCTACTGTTTACAGAACAATAGTTACTTTAACCTGTTAGTTTACAAGCAATTTTACTTATTGTTACATAAACACTAGTTAAATAAATATATATCAAAAGCTACCCATGGTAACTGTTGGTAACTATTAACTCAGTTATCAGTATTTGTTTCAGCATCCTGATATTTTTCACTACATGGTTTCATAAATGCCTCCATCATTTTCTTACTTACATACTTGTGTCCTTCTAACACAAATAATGGCTGCTTTGAAAAAAGGAGACAAAAAAGAAAGAAAAAGACTAAGGCAGATATTTATTATGCAGGTTAGCTGCTTCCATTTCAGCATGTATTCAGTTATTATTTCATATGTATTTAGTTGTGCAACAGATCTGGCTTCACCTTTCATACTTCATTACTGTTTCTGTGCTCAGTTCTTTGTCCTAGTCATGGGTATGCAAATAGTAAGCATTCATGAAGGGAAGTCTTTTATGACTAACAAAGTGATTGCCGGTTTTTCGATGATGTGTAAGGTATAAGGGCTTATTTGGTAAAGAAACTGTAAATCTGTCATAACACACTCATAAATCTGCCAATCCCTGCAGGAGAGGAGGTTGGTCATTCACAACAACTTCAACATTAGAAGGACTATCAAAACTTACCCATGTACATATTTCAGTGCTAAAACTTATGATGGTATTTCCATTTACTGTCCATGTGACAGGGATAAAGGAAATTCCAATTAATTTTTAGGTGAGGAGGAAAAATGCATTATCTGGAAAAAGGGTTTTATTAATGAAATAATTGTATAGGTGGCTGCATGTACAAAAGAGTAAGAAAAGAGGCAGAGGAGACAATTCTATTAGTTCAGATTTTGGCATTGGAAGAAAAGTACTGTATTTGAAAGAGTGGACGAACAGATTGCTCACAAATTGAGAGTATGCTTCCAGGGACTGGATTCACACATGTGCTTAAAACAGCAGGAAATATGGGCATTATCTCTACATGTAGCTGTTTGTCCTGCGTGTAGTACAGAGCAATGTATGCACAGGCCAAATGCATGTAACCTACCACTAATTCCCAAAGAAATAAGTTTGATATTCAAGCAAACACAATCTGAGGGAATAGCTTGAAGCTGCTTAATAATAGTGGTTGTAGAATACATGCATTTTTTAATACATTTAACAAGGGGAGGAATAAATTAAATCAATTCAAGAAGGAATTAGACAGTATTTTGTATGAATAATTCAAGCAAATTCTGCCTAAGCCTCATTAGGTACTAATGTAGCTCTAAATTTCTGGACATCTAAAACTAGGCAG
This sequence comes from Psittacus erithacus, assembly GCA_009867235.2. NCBI lineage: Eukaryota > Metazoa > Chordata > Aves > Psittaciformes > Psittacidae > Psittacus > Psittacus erithacus. Next base: position 3,274 of record WYDI02041879.1, read on the forward strand.
GCAAAGCAGAAAACAAGCCAGAGAGATGACGCCTTGTTTGAACCATATACTTCTATAGGCAACACAACTGTTCCAGAAACAAGGGAGGGGGATGAAATATAAGGGTGCTGGTGCAGGTGGAAATGGAATAATAAATGTGTCTGCCTGCTCCCCTCGAGAGCAATGGTGGGAGAATGGGATTATTGCTACCAACCATGTGTCCTCAATGCTGGTATCATACCTTCTAAAGCAAGGGGAAAGCTATGGAACAATCTATGTTCATTTCACTGAAAGGATAGATCTAACTCTGGACCTTTGACAGCTATCTTAGAGGGCCCTTTGATTTATTTTGGGACAAACTAAGGAACTGTACTTGGCAAATACTCTGGTTTCTACCCAACATTGCTTCTCCTTATCCTTCAGTATTTATGACTAGTAAGTGGACCAAGCTCCAGCTGTATAAAAAAAGGAACTTCATTTGTCCATTATCACAACAGATACATTTACCTTCTACAGTGGAACAGTCTGAGTTGGGGACAGAGGAATTTCAGCTGAAGGATTTGGTTTTTTAACAACCTGATGTAACAGGCATATTACTGAAATACTATAACAGCTTGCCCTTTCAGGAAGACTTTCTGTCACCAGCAGCTCTTGCAACTGCACTTTTCTTTCACTTCCAAATGATCTTACTAACAATTTGGTTCCTTTCCTTCTCTCCCCTCCCTCCAAAAAACAAAGCAGAACAAACTAACTAGAAAAAAAGTATTTTAAGCCTTGCAAAGGATGTGAAACTAAGATTGCTTGAAGGTTGCTATGTATATTGTTACTAATGGCATATGGAAGATTCAAAGATATTACAGACAGAAATGCTGGCCCTAAAATATACTATTTTGAAATATCTCCTACCTTGATCGTTACCTGTACTGCAGCGAAAAGCTGCAATCTGTCTAGTTTGGGTAGGTCTCTTCATTTCCTGTATATCAGCCCAGCAAGTTAAGCATCTTCTCTCTTGCTTCCTAGTGCAGGAGTTTAACCTCAGTACCCTGAGCCAGAAGTCTGGTGATGCCCAAAGTCACCCATTGCTTTAATATGTGGTGAGGTGTTTATATTGAATAGTATGGACTGATCCACTAGGGCTTCAAATGCTCCCTCTGGGGCTTCTCTCCTACCATGGCTTTCTGCACATTCTCACTGTAGCTAATATTTATTCCTTCTTTGAAAAGATGATCAAAGTCCTATTCTCCTTCCCCTATGCCATCTCAGGTGTTCCTCATGTGGCAGAATTGGAAAGCTGAAGGACTGAGTGGTCCTTGTACAGAGAGGGACTTCTTGTGAAGACAGGCAGTTCGCCACCAGTGAGAGACAACTGAGTAAGTTGAAGAAGGGAAAGGGAAGGATGTGCTAGGGTGATTTGGTGGGAAAAAAAACATGTGAGCTATGTATCCCCCTGCAAGCTCCCAACTGCTATCCTCCAGCTCTGGCCAGTAAGCCCTCCTGCACAAAGAACAGCCCCCTCCTCATGTTACTCCTTTCTTCCATTCCTCTCCCAACTGGAATGGCTTTGACACTGTGTAAAACTGCCTTCCCACACCATGGACAAGGACAGAGAAGGGATTTTGCTTCTGTTCTTTCGGTGTGGAAATTCATTTCGCCTCTGCTGTGGCTGTGCTTTGAGCTGGCTCACAGTTAAGTCATGACTTGATAGAGTGCTTCACATTAATGATAAGGGTGGAGGAGCAATCAGCACAGAAGGACTCACCACTCATTCTTAAACACATTTTACACAATCAGGCAAGATTATGCCAGTTTAGTGATCAGAGCAAGGAAAATTATCGCTGAGGCTCCTTAGTTCTGTGCCTTGCTTTTTTTCGCTTGTTCGTTGCTTTTGCTTCCCTGTTACAAGCAGGTCTGATAATAATCCTCCAAATAGCATTCTTACATCATCCACCACAAGAATGTGCTTTCTCTTGGTAGAGCCTAGTTTCTATTTGTACTGTCTCACTGCTGTCTTTCTAGGCATCTAAACCCCAGCATAAGTGTGAAGGACGCCTTCTGGGGGCTCCATGGCACAGTTGCCTTGCGCCATGGATACAGGATGATACGTGCAAGGAAAGCACAGAGCTTTGCCTACATTTGCCATATTTTGGCAACTAGCAGCTTGTCTCAGGGCACCATGTGCAAAGGAAGCAAAACACATTTGAACTTGGAGGTCAGGGACAGTTGCAAATATAATTAATAGTGAAGAGTGTGAGGAGCCTGGGAGAAAAAGGGGTAGATGTACCAAGATGGGATGAGGGGAAGTTTGTATTATGTCAAGAGCTGGGACAGCAGAATGGGAGAAGGAAAGGGACAAGGATGGCACCACAGTGGTGGGGGGACATCAGTGTGACAGCCAACTGGAAGCAAACGTGCACTGAGATCAGGGCACGGGGGATGGAGTGGGATGCCTTCTAACTGGGCAAGGAAACCAAGACCAGGGCAAAGAGCCAGCAGCTAGCTGTGATTGCTGGGGATGAGGAAAGGAATAGGAGTGACACAAAGGCAGAGGGCGGATTTTTCTCCACACTGTAAATATTTCCAAACTGTATATAGTTTAACACACACACAAAAAAAAAACATTAAAAGAAGAAATCAGTGTCCCATGAAGTTTTCTGCTCTGACCAGATTCCCAGATCCTACTTATCTGGAGTCCGAGGCCTGAGCATACAGTTTCTATTGCCTATTGCTGTTTTTCATTTCTCCAGACCAAGCAAGGAGGTATCATGTCTGTCTGTGAGGTAGGGTCAAGGGCCACAAAATCTCATCTCTCACTGCCTGCCTGCCACACATCTGTTCTGGAAGAAGCAAGTATCTCCTTTGATTCATCCTCAGACTACCCATGCTCTTATGTTGTATCGTATGAAGGAGATGCCACGACAGCTAACAACACAGAACTTTGAGACTCACAGGTAGACAGGGCTAAAACATTTGAGATTAAGGTGTGTGCAAGTACTAGATACATTTTTCTTCAGTGAAAGAGTGCCTTCTCAATGTATGATAAATACTGGGTGGGAAAAAGAAATATCAAATAAAACAGAGGATGTTTAAAAGGCTGTAATAGGCAGGAGATGGAACAGTAGAAGAACATGTGTGGTTTTTTGACCAATGCTCCTTTTTGTGATAGGGATCTAAGCCAGATTCCCTTTCAATGCCAAATACATCTATTGAAGTCCAAGCAACAGACTTAATTGCAGCAGGAAATCGCTGTTCTAAAAAGCATATCAGTAAAGAATGAGAGAATGCATATGGCACATATGTGCCTCGACAGTTTTGCTAAATAAACCATGAATTTTGACAAGTGTGTATCTGTAAGTTTGCCATGGAAATAAGATTGTATAACATCACAGCTGAAACAAAAGTTCAGCCTCTGAAAACTGTGGGGGTGTGCTGCTGAAATGTTTGCTTCGAATGTTAGTTGACTGGTTTCATAACTCCCATGCATCTAGTTAATGCTCTTTTAGACAATACATGGAAAGGGTGGGTACCAGAGCTGTACAATAAAAACATTCAAAATGCTATATCTAATGGTCAGAGCCCAATTTCAGCATTTCAGAAAGTGACAGAAGTTTCTTGCATTAGAGAATTGAAAAGGTGAGACTTCCCACCTTGTTTATACAGGATTCTATCAATTGGAGGTGTGGAAAAATATTTGGTTCTCTGTTTAATGAGGAAATTGCACTGTACAGGTATTAATATCATTGGGAAAACTGGTTAGTTTGGCAAACTGGTAAGGAATTAATGGGTTCTCTTTCAGGATGAAAGACTTTCTTTTTCAGGTTGTTAATACAGAGCCATTCTTTTGATGCCGAGAGCAGAAATTACAGTGAAGAGCTGTTACTATTAGTGACCCTGTGATTCAGCTCAGGAGTCTCATCCAGAACCCAGTGAGCCCGTTCTCACTCTGTAAACCACTGGCATGCTTGGTAGTGTCAGCTGTCTCATCAACCAAGACCAAGAACTAAGTAGGTGAAAAAGCACATCCCCACAGGCCCCCTAGAAATGGTAATTCTGGCAAAGGTTTTGTATGCTAATTGCTTCATGGGAGAAATAAACTGCCATCAACCATAAGGTGAGCATGGGCAGCTTTATCCAAAAGATAAGCAGCATGATGAGGGTTCAGAGAAGTCTTTGGTGCACTGAGCATTCAAAATCACCCTGCGCTGGCTTTTCAGGCTAGTCATTTCCCATCAGCCCATCTTGGCCTGTGCTCGAGAAACAAAATCAGGTTTTCCAAGTTTGACCTGAATTTCAAAATCTTTGGGGTCTGTCTTGTCTTCACTGAAGGTCTGCTTTGTAATTCACACAGACTGGCTCATGCTGGTTCCTCAAGGCCTTAGCATGACCACAGCATCTTTTCCAAGTGGCTTTGTCTGCGCCTTGTCCTACAGCTGTGAGTCAGCACATGGCACAGTCAAAGGCATTCCTGCATATGCATCAGGAATGGCCGCTCCACCATATTCCACTTTTGCTCTCCCAAAAGGAGAGCTGGCTGGGACAGGGGGAAGGGTGATGGGGTACCTGTGCACACACCTGTGCGTACACACACCTGTGCTTGCACACATATGTATGTGTACACATGTTGGAAAACAAATTCTTTAAGCTGCAGCCTTGAAGAAAACATTGCTGAAAGAGCCAAAATGTCCATTTCTCCAGTTTAGTAGCCACAAAACTTTTGACTGACTGTACAGGGCCTGCCTTACCAAGTGTTTCTCCAGTTGGCAGGATTTCCCCAGAGAAAATGGTCCAGCTGTTGCTGTGGCATCTGTCATTGTTTATAAGCAAATTGTTTCTTAAGACTGTATTACTGCTAGCGTCCCCTATAATAAAAAGTAGGAAACATAGAAGACACAGGTCTGCATCTCAATTCTCTCTAGAGACTTGGAATTGTTGATTACCACATTCTGCTTTTATTTCATGCCCAACAGATTTTGCCTGGCATATGCATGTGTCACATTTCTAAACTAACACACTACATGACTGAAGTCAGGCACAGGATTGGTCAAGAGATGCACAAAAGCATTTTTGCTGAGACACAGATCACTGTGTCATGGCTTTTGCAGGTGTCCTCTCCCTCCATTGCACGCAATATACACCTGCTGGGAAAAGGCATGACATGGAGGGCTGAAAGATGGGATTAACATACCTCCTTTTGCTCTCTGCTCATATGTATTGGTTGGAGATAAAACTAGAGTCTCATTAGTGTGAAGATTTGAAAAACCCTTGAAGTTTGGCTCTGACTACACCCTTTACATGGCTATACTGGACAGCAGGATAATGTCATTTGCAAGACAGGGGCAGCAGAGGCGTATAGCAAATACGGCCCACATCAGTAGGAAATTTGAAATTCACCAAATGACAAAGATCCTGTTACAATAGTTTGTCTCCCCCACATCCCAGACACTTGATCTATTAAATCATTAATTCTTGGAAATCACAAACCCTGCAGTTCCAGCACACTGGGAGGATTGTATTAAACTCAGACAGCAATTATTGGTAATATGGGATAAAAATCTTTACTCTGAAAGTAAGCTTTAAAAGGTCATAATGAAATCACTGTCACTGATGGTCTCCGCAGTGGCTGGTAGTCTGATTGCAAAGCAACAAAGAAATACACATGCATAAGCTGAATGCAAACCCTAAACTGCTATTTCTGTCACAGTATTGGCAAAATTATAAACACAACACACATCAGCTTTCTCCACACTTGCTAGTTTTAATAAATTTACCTTTATTCTTCATCAAATTTCCTCCTTATTGTTGTTCTGTGAATGCTCATTATGAATGAGCACAGAAATGCCAAATTAGACAGGGAAAGTGGGAAGCAGACCGAGAAGTCAGTGGGAGATTCAGACAAGTTTTCCAGGCCCTCTGCATTACTCACAGAAAATGTAACACATGAGTTAAGGCTGCCCTATCAGATTAGGTCTGGGGCTGGACATGGTGGCACTGTCCACTGCAATGAGATGTGGAACGGAGACATTTGGAGCCTGGTTTGAGTGTTGAGAATTTGTACCCTGATACATGTTACAAGCTGCCAGTTTGCACCAGTGATGGCAGTCCCCAGCTCCCTCACACGCACATAAGCTCAAAAGTAGAGGCATATCGTGGTGCCATTTCTTTATCTGGAAGGTGCTCCCTTTTCAGTCACATCTGCAGTTCAATTCCCTAAGGGACCTGTAATCCCCAGTGCCACATTATGCGCCTGAGCCAGCTGGCAGAACAGATTTCAGCCCTCCCTTGGCTGCTTCCGTACTCATACCACTCGCCACAGCCTGGTTATGCATAGTAGCCATCAGAGCTGATCCAAATCCATTTTTAAGGTAGTGCAGGTAAACTTCATTAAATTATCTTGCAGATGCTCCCATATAGAATTAAAAAGGTCTTAGAGTGATTTAGTGCTTGGACTGCAAGTTTTGAGGTAACATGTTATTGCATGCCAGCTCCTACATAAGTATGTGTTGCCCTAGCACCACTCTAGCTTGAATGAATTCACATTTGCTATATATTAAGAATCACTGCCAACTACAACATATCCTTCATACATAATAATTTGCAATCTAATAGCTTTCTGCCTCTACTACACCACTTAGTTTATATCACTTTGAAAATAATTTCTGTTTAATTGAGTTAAGGTCAACTCCTATTGAGAGTGCTGGCACACTGACTAAATGCAGTTCAGCTTATTTACTTTTAACTTGTATTTTAACATTCCTGAGTGTTAATGGACAAGAAGCAGCTTTTTCATACGGGAAACAAATAATAAGAAACATCCTGAGAACTGCAGCTGTTTAGCTTCACTGTACATTGTGATGCTACACCTCTGACTATGCCCAGTCCTACTCAAACTAAAATGGTCTCCTCTTCCTGGCAAATCAACTTCTTATTGTACAATCATTCAGTAACTTACTTCTAATAGTGGCTTTACAAATGTCTCATGTGCTGCCTGAATGGCTTTAATTTGCTTAATAAAAGGACAATTTTTAGTTAATCAAAAGCTTCTCAGTGGATTCTGAATTAGCAGTTGGCTTGCTAACAGGTAATATTAATTACATTTTTTTTTTTCTTGTGCTTAAAAGAGTAAAACACTCTCTTGCTCAAACACATTTGCAAAGAAGCTACCAGGAGACATCTCAGGCATTTATCTTCTGAAAAGCTAATAATATCCTGTAGTAAAAACTAATAAGTCATGAATACCAGGGCTTGTGTACAGTTAGGTTTGTTATTAAACTGATTTTAAACAATAAATGTTTGCAGCCTTAAAGCTGCTCCTCCTCTCTGTTTCATTTTAGTCCTAAACACCACAGCAACTTACCTGGCTGGCAGGTCCTGTTTCTGCCATCTTCCCACATAAACTCACAAGCACTCTCTCCTTCATTAAAAAAGAATAAATTACTGCATGGGACTGAAGTGGGCATCTGCACAGTAACTGTGGTTCCAGAATCCCAAATGCCACAGGTTTCTGAGCAACCGTCATTCCTGCAGCTTCCAAACCAAGCTCAATATCACTGCGGCACAAACTGGGCTTCAGACAAAACCCCAGCTAGTTAATGTAACCACCAATGCTCTAAGGAAAGATGAGACAATTCCTGTATTGACCCAAATCTAAAGCAAGCCTGAATCTAAGGTGACCTTCAGCTTTAGAAGAGCAGAAATTACAGAGCAATATACTGTGCATCAAAACATCAAACGCTCCATGCCGCCTCTCAGCATTCTTCCCTCCAGACCCAGCCACAGCTGAGCCAAAATTTCTCTCACCTGAGCCTGGCCTTTGGCCACTGCAGAAACAGCCCCAAAGACCCTTGGGGGGCACAAGCCACCTCACCACAAGCCCCCCTCTCTCCCTCCATGCTTTCTCAACCTCCTGTTGCCCACCAGCCCTAGGCACCTGCTCCTAACTCAGAGGCCTACACAATAAGACAGGTAAAATTGCTTCAAGTCAGGTATAAAGTAGCTAATTACTACTGATGGGTTCAGGAATGCATATTCTACCTCCCTAAATAAAATGGTGCTCATCCTGCAGCCCTAATCACAAGTTCCATCATATTGTGACAGAACAACCCAAAGTGAAGCATTTTTGCTTTGGGCATTTTATAGCATCTGCCGCAAAATGAGATAGTAAATGGTCAAATGAGCTCCAGAAGATTCTTATTGCTAATTGCAATTCTGCACATAGTCTAAAATACAGCTGGGGTCACTGCAGTTCTGAGGTGTTTAATCAAGGGCAGGGGGTACAAAGATCAAAAGAGTTATTTCTCCCCAAAAATAACTTATAATAGCTATTAAAGCACCTGCCTCAATTTTGCAGAATGTCATAACCAGATCCAATCCCCTGGCCAGAGCCTGAGAGGTGCAGAGTAACACTGAGTTTATGTGGAATTCAATAGGAATTGAAGACACTTCTTAGGGATTAGCCCAGACACATTGTACTCCTCTCCAAAGACCAAGTACTGAAACTGAGAGTAATCTGTTTTAGAGATATCTGTACATATCTACTATGGTTTATCTAAGCTTATCTAGCACTGCTTATACATATATGTCTACCTGTCACTCCTGAAAGCTTGTGAAACTGCTGGCCAATTTTGAGACTTGACAGAGCAACAGCAGAATCAAGAGTGCTTGGTTTGAACGTGATTCATGGAATGAGGAAGTGAGGCGAAGAAATGACAGCCACCCAGGCTGAACCAGTGTCTGCATGGTGGCTGAACCTCAAGACACAAATCTTCAGGGAATCAGAGCATAGGACTGGCTCCACTGCTCACTGAACAGCTTCTCTACCAATCTGAAATCCATCATAAACATCTGCTGGAAGCTTCATGGCAAGTGAAGCAAGAGTCTCAGTGAGCCAAAGGTTTCACAGGCAGCTAACAAATCACATATACCTTCTAAGTGAAGGTCAGTGAGCTCCTGTGTTTCTGTTCACGTATGAAATGAATACCCTAGAAATGGAGGAGGAAAAACAAGCCATGTCACTGCCAGAGTTCATCCTACCAGCAGTGACCTCGATGAGTGTTAGATCAATTCATTTAAAAATACTAAGTTTCAGCTAAAAAAAAACCCACAAGCTGAATGAAGCGAAACATTAAAGTCACTTCAATGTCTTAAGATGCTTTATCCTGAAAGGTGGAGACACCACAGAACAGGAGTGAAAATAAACTCTATTTGATGTCATTTCAGTGTGTGACATAAATGTTCATGAATTGAGTTATGAAAAGAGTTGGAAAGCTTACTGTATCCTCAGTACCTTCACCTCACATGCCTGTTCTTCACTGGACTCCAAAACATAGTGGGGTTGACCACCTCTGGTAGGATATGCACTATGGCAAATGAAAATTGCATTTGTACCAATATCTTATTGTGCATTTCATTAGGGTATACAGTTTTCAACCATTAGTAGCCTTGACTTTGTGGGCCTTGAATGTTTTGTTATGGAGAGAGGGTGGAAGCTTTTACATGCAAGTATAAATGCATACTTCAAGATTTATTTTAGCAGAGACTAAATTGAATACAGTAAGAAAGACAAACTATTATGATAAGAAATGGATACTGTTTACTGTTATAAAGATTTGTATCCTCACTTCCTTTATTTGTTGTTTCCAGGTTTTTATTTTGCTCTTCATTTTGCTCAGGAGAAGTGCAATTATTCTTGTGAGAAGCTGATGTTGTTTGTGCTATCTTGTTGCTTTTCCCATTGCTTCCTAAGGTAAATGAAAGAACAGTCTGTATGTCAGCAAAATTAAATTCTTTATCTCAAATACAGCTGCTTCTTTGTGTGAAATGGCCACCAGCAAACCTTTACCCTCAGTGTAGGGGAACGGCAGTTGCCATGGCAGCTCTACCATGTGCCCATAGGGAAGCCCAGGCCTTGGCGCTCATGGGTGCTGTGGGGCAGCTCTCAAGCCTCCTATTCACACAAACCTCACCAGAAGGGCTGATCAGTGACATAATTTATTCCAGTTCTACATTGGGATGTATCCTGATACATTTCTCTGCCTTGCAGGGCTGCATGATAGGAAAAGGGGGCGTGATCATTGCCCTTGCAATGTCTGGAGTACTACTTACAGTAAGGCCCTAACAAACTTCTGGGTGTAGTTACAATTCCTAGGCTGGTCTCTGTTACTCCTGAGGGACAAAGATACACTCCATGTCATCAAAGCCTTGTAAGCAAATAGACTGGGCCACACATCCAAGTGCATCTGCCAAGACTTAGTACATGATCGTGACTCAGAAGAATACTGCGGATGAGAGAAAAAGATTCAGCTGTCTCCATTTCCTTGAATCGCAGAGAAAAAGAAACAGTAACATTGTGAAGTTGACACGGTTATAGCTGGAAGACTAAGGCTATGGCCGAAGGTACATTAGCACATCAACCAGCACACAGCCCTCCAAAAGTGTGCAGAGAAGTCCTCCCCCTCTCTCTTCCATCCTCACACCCAGAACTTACTCCTCATAAAATCCTTTTTAATCTAAACAGATAAAGGGAATAAAGAGCAGGTGGAGGCAGCCCAACTTTGTCCCACACCCCAGCTCACACCAGGTATGAGGGAAGCCTGGTCAGACAGAAGGAAACCAGAGATCAGTAACTGCTGTGACATACAGGTTTGCACCTGGCAATTGCTGTATGAGGAAAACATCCAATCCACTTAAAAACCCTGTCTGTTTACATACCCATATTATTGATTGCAAAGGACATCTGAATATCTTTGTGTATTGTTCAGCAGTTCTAAAGATTTTGCTGGAGTCTGGTGTGCATATGATGACCAAAAGAGACACCCCCACTTAGTACTGAAATTCAGCCAGGACTGCTCATCTTACCAAAGATTAAAACTGAATCAAAATTTGCCTTTGTCAGTACATTAGCCTCAAATGCTTCAACATCTTTTTCTTCATGCCAACACTTCTCTCACCCCTCCAAACCCATTCTCATTGCTGCAGCTTTTGCTGCTGCATATTCTGGTCTTCAACATCAAAAGACACGGCATCTAGGTAGAAGCGAGCCCTGTCAACTCTCCTATATACTGAAGGGGACTTCTGACCTTTTAAGAGAAGAAAGAAACAGACTTTCCTACAGCCCTTTAAAAAAAATAAATGTGTACTAATATACAAGTTAGCCTGCGGTTGTCTTCTCCATCTGCTCTTTCAGGACTGCATCTAGCTTGATTTGTCTTCCTCTTTCAATTGCTCTCAAAAACCTCATAGCTCCCTGCAGTGCTGCACATGCACAAAGTGTGCCCACACCATGGCTGTCCTCTGCCAAGGTCACTCTCTGAGGGGGCTGGAGGTCTGCTGCTGTGTGTATACCCTGGCACACTGAGGGGCACATGGACCTCAATCTATCCCCATCAATAAGGGGGCAGTTCTCAATGCTGTGGGTCGCCTGCGCTCTGAATCCACTGCCAACATGGAAAGTGGCTACCAAATTAAGTGTTATTACTCACGGGCAAAACTGCTCCTCATCCCCGTCGTCCATGACTCCGTTGATATCCCAGGGAATGCAAATGGTTTGCTTTTTCCCGCCGCCAAAGTCACTCTCCATGATGGAGACAGGAATAAATCACCTACCCTGCCCTTTCTGGGAGTAAGGAGCGCATGAAGCTGCTCTGCGCCTGCTGCCCCTCGGCTGGAAAAGGCTGGTGCAAGCTGGGCTTCCTCTGCCAGAGAAACCTGGGGGAAGGAAAATCGCAGAGAGAAGGGAAGGGGGGAGAGTGGCAGTGAGCATGTGGAGCCCAATCACCTTTCATCATTTTGTGAGTTGGAAACAAGATACCACTAAAAGATCATGTGCCCAAGTGATTTACAAATGCAATGGCTGCACAAGAAGCCGCATGAGGTTTTCTTTTCAGCAGAAGCAACGGCTTTTATTGATATTTTGTCTGACATCCAGGCTTAGAGATTGCCCATCACGTGTAAGGGAGAGTGTTAAAGCACTTAAAAATATATTAAAACTGTTTTAAAACCCACATGGCTGGGGGATGGTTTTTTCTGTAATCACTTAGCAGAAGTGTAGGATTTAGCACTTTCAGTAGCAGATTGAAAACCTCTCCAAGGCAGTAAGCAGAGCCTTGGATCCCAAGCCTAACACTCATATTTGATAAGGAAAAAGAGCCTCTTTTTCTGAACCAGGCCAATTTACTACAGGGATAAGGAAGATGACACCATGAGCATGGCTGTGTGTATCCACATCCCCCTCTCGAGTGAAAAATGAGGAAAACAGCAGCAGTCTTCAACTTGGTATTGAATCAAGCCTGCATACTAGCAGGGGAGTGAATAAAGCACATACATACCTTTCCTTGTGTATCTCTGTCTGCACGGGGCTAACCACATAATTCCAATAGAAAAAAGGAGAGGGTCTTTGCTTACAGGAAAATAATGTGAACTCACATTCCAAGTGCTTAAAGTCCACCTAAAGGGAACTTTAAATGTAGAATGATCAGAGGGAAAGAGAAAGCAGTCAAGTACTTAACCACCGAGAAAAGGAAAGAAAGAGAGATGCTGAACACAGGGCAGCAGGCTGAATGTCTCTCTAAGTCTTACCTCCAATTATAGAATACACAGGATGATTTAAATGGATATTGTAAATTCAGATTCAGAGTTTTAAATAATTTACAGTTAGAATTTAAGTCCCTTGAACAGTCTATCCCTATGCTAGTTTGGCTTCTTTCATCTGCTTAATGTATTTCACACTTCTCCTCTAGCACAAACTGAATTTAAAGAGGCTAGAGATTTTCTTTGAGAAAACAAGATCGAATTTAGTAGGAAATTCAGGAAACATTTTGCACAAAAATAAGGATTCTTTGTCAGAAGAAGCTCTTTTAAAAATCTGCAGTAAGCTCAGTACCTCCTGGTGCCAAAGACCACTCAATGGCATGAGGAACTCACAGCTCTGAGTCGTGTCCTGGTCCAAAAGGGGAAAACGTGCAAGATCCTTGCGCACAGCCCCATCACTCAGGTAAAAGTGTTGCTAGAGAAATCTGCAACATTGCAAGAAGATCTTAGGCCTGGACCAGGACACCTAGCCTACTCATGTACCCTATGCCTAGTAAGGTAGGGCTACATGGCATCCTAGGTAGAAAAGGCAGAGTAAGGGGGGCAGTGCAGATAGGAAGGAGGCAGAGATACCAGGAGAAGGAAAAGCATCCATCTCCGCCACAGTCTTGGGGTATCTAGAGAACCAGAGCCTGAGGAGAGTTCATCAGTGCCCTGCTTGCTGCTTCTGCGAGGTAACCAGATCTTTCACCAGCTCACTGCAGTGCCTTTGAGGATAGACACCCAGGAGTAAGGGGCTTCCTTCTGCATTCAGACCATGGCACAAATGACAGCACTAGCCCAGCTGGGCATTTTTCACTTCTGCCTCTCCTCCTCCTCTTGGCTGTCTCTTGGCATATAAAAAGTGTAAGCCTAGAAATGGGACTTTCTATTCTAGTTTGACCTCCATTTGGAACTGCAATTCTATGACACGGGACTAAGGCTCCTAGCTGCAGCCACAGTGTAAATAGCAATGAAGAGCATGAGCAGGGTCTGGAATGGGGCACTGCTGTCCTGCACCAGAGGTGTTTCAAAGGCTTAAGAGTGATGGAGTGCTGTATGATACAGCAGCTGCTGGACTGCTACATACTACATTGAAAGTAGTTCTTATTCTGAACCTCCAAACACAGTTGTGAATTCACAATGTAAAGTTACCTCTTCCCTCTTTTTAGGTTCCCCTTTCCTAAGTTAGCTTGGGAGGTACCTAAGGTACTTCTGGCACTGAAGAAGATCTTGGACAGCATCATTTTAATCTGATAACATTTCAATTTCCCTCCCTAGCTGGGCTGTGCTTGGTGTTCTCCCTTCCTCCCACATCTAAAATAAGGACACTGCAGTTGTTCCAACAATTCTCATACTGAAATTCCAAATGGTTGTGAGTGCATTACAGAAGACACTTTCAGGGACTGTGGCTCTTCAATTATTTATGGCAATATTATACATCCAGATTTGCCTTAACATAAATAGCATCCAAAACAAGCAGAAAGAGAATAAAACATTCAAGCCTATTTTTGAGACACCTAACACGCCACGGAGTTCCACACCCGCCCTCTGAGATCTGTTCACTCCACTCACTGCTGCAGCAGAGGGTGCATTGGTAATCCTGCCAGGGATGAGAGAAAACTCCCCCTGGAGCAGATCGTACAGACTGCAAGGTCCTTTGCAATTATTACTGAAAACACCAACTCCTCTGTTTGTTTCACCTACAGAAGGCTCTGGGTGCATTTTACTTCATGCTTCACTTCTAGTCTGAAAATCCCAGCATGGCTGGCATCAGTGCAAATGTCTTCTGTCTCACTAGGGCACAGATGAATTTGTAGGTGGTCAGTGGGAGACCAGATGGCTTCTCTGAGCCCTGAGTGTGCCAGGCCCCCATTCCCAGTTAAGATTCTCTACCAGACTTGTTACTGCTGCTTGGTTTTTCATGTATCCAAATCAGCAGTGAGTGGAGATTTAGGAGCACTTTGTTGCATAATATGCACACAGCGTTAGTATTTGGAGTCTGTAGCAGATGGCTGGTGAGCCCCAGGGTTTGGACAATTTATCTGCTCTTGCCTACATGTATTACAAAGTTAGGAAAGGCAAGAAGACACTGGGCCTTCCTAGAATGTTGCTGGGACAGTCACCACTCACTCCTAAGGGCTTTGTGGCTTTGAGCAAGCTACTACGCATAAGACTGCAACAGTGCGGAAGAAAACACCAAAATGTTCTTTCTCCTTTGAGACTTATTTTCTAAAAGTAAATGTCAATCCAGAAATATAATGGTGTCTTTATTCTAGAAAGCTAGTTTATGCTGACATTTAAAGGAAACGCCTTATCTGTACAGGTCACCTCCTGGGACAGTTTTGTCCACTTCAGGCGTGGCCATAGTCCCCCACTAACTCTAACAGCATCAGAGCTGTCTTTGTTTCTCTTGCTATTACTACCCAGAAATTTCAGACAGCTTAGAAGAAGATATTCAGAAATGAAAGGAAGAAAATATACCCTGTTTTATCTTAGACGCCTGAAAATATCCCCTTGCTTACACATGACTGTTGCAGTCATGTTCACAACTTGGACATGACAATTAAGGAAAGTTAAACACAGCTCAGGGGCATGCACTCATATTCTTAATTTGACTTTCAAGAATGATTCCATGGAAACTCGTGGGACTGCTCATATAAAGAGTTACACAGAGACGTGCAAGCTTTTGTGGCAATGGATAGGTCTGTATCCCACTGAATTTTATAGACCTGCATCTTTTCTGATCAGCACTCTTTCTTTGGAAATTTCTTCTGCAGCCAGGTTTTGCAAGCAGGAACATGATGTGCAACAGAGTCACACCAACAGGCTATGCGTGCTGATGATTCAAGTGCTACACAGCCACTCAGCAAAGCATTGTACACAAATCCCACTATCTTAAATCCAGTTGATAGCTAAAGAAAGAAAGGATAGTTGAAGAAAGGAAGAAAAAGGAAAAAGACAAACAAGACAGCTTGCCTGTTGTTGAGAGCCCCTACAAAACACATCAGAAAATCCCTATTAATTCTTCCTTTTCCCGTTGAAAAAGAAAAACATCCAACAAAGGCATTTTAGGAAGATTCACCTGCTCTGAGCCTGCTCTGGTACGCTCTCCCCTTCCTAGAGCTTGTGAAAGTAAAAAGCCCCGAAGAATATCTAACAGCAGATTCTCTGTTGCTACACCACACTCCTACTGAAAGCCTCTGCTGACTGAAAACCCATCTAAGCAGTCCAGGTAGGAGAATTACTGGGGAAAATTATATTCTCACCCTTTATGTAGCCCAATCCTACCCTTTCCCAGCCAGAAGGGAGCAGATAGCATTTAGCGTTGCTCACCACGCAGAGGTAGTTGGTCAGGCTTGGACTTCATTTACAGACCCTCATCCATCTTCAAACTGATACCTATGAATAGATAATTCACTGGGTGCTCAGGTATATGTGCCATAAATTCCTTTTCCCTGCTATTATATTCAATAAAAGCATAGAGAAGCCAAAGCAAGGTTTCATTTTCACCAAAGGTAGGGCACAAGTGAAAGACCAATAACAATAGAAGAAATCCAACGGGATGATGACCTAAGATCACCCATTAATCACAGACAATACAGGTCTAAGTGCACTGGCCACATCAGCCATCGTTTGCTTTCCAACATTAAAGACATCCTTAAATGAGAGATGCAGGGCAGAGGGACAAGAGAGTGGTGTGGGAGAGGTCATACAAAGTGATAAAGATTGCACGTTTAATACTAGGAAACATTCAAGATCTTTAAGGTCCCTTCCAATCCAAGCAACTCTGATTCTATGATTCAAACATAAAGGAAAGGAGATAGAAACAAGGAGTACATCTGTAATGCAGGGAGGTTTCTTTTAATTTTAAGAAGATTAGCATTTGCGCCTGCACATGCAGTTTTCAGAAGAGCAAAGGAGAAATTGTGTGAGTTACAGCATCCATTATCTTCTTTCTTATCTATGTCTTAATTATTTTGGGGAGAAAAACAAAGTTTGTGAATGAAAAAAAGAAACAAAAGGTGTTGTGTATCGGGTATATCAGAATAAATTTGTTAATTTTCATACTGTGTAACAAGGTAGAACAAAAACATAGGAACCTTATCTTTTCTCACAGATAAAGAAGAAAAGGCAGTATCTTTGTAATCAGTTAAATTGGTTTTGCTCTGCTCCTTTCTATAGCATAGATCAAATGAGGAATATTTCTAAAGAAATTATGTGCATATACTGTAATGTTTTCCAGAGGATGTTCAGGATCTTCTAGGTCTCTATGAACTTAAGCTTTTCATTCACAGGTAGCCTTCAAAAATACATTTTCATTGACATATGGAACTTTGAGAAGTTGTATTGTGTCTGACATTTTAAGAGAGGGAAGATGCAATAGTTTTTTTGTCTCCATATTAGATAGAAAAGGATTTTTGAGACGGCACATGCAAGTGCTCACTATAAGTCTGCAGTGTTCTCTCAGGAATCAGCAAAGGCACAACCTACATTTGCAAGTTGAATGCAGACCACCACAGAAGGGATGGGGGGGAAGTGTGTGTGAAAGCAGCAGGGTGTTGTGTCTGTAGGTATTGTTTCTTGGACACACAGTGCCTTCAATACTTACATGCTTCTTTGGATGTTACCCTTCCATAGGTCCCTACCGACTATGGCCATGTGGTTTTACCCCAAAAGAAGTGTCACCAACACAATAGCACATCCTAATTCTGATTCAGAGGACTCCCTTGCAGCTCCTGTGGGCTCACAGTTCTAGCCCTTTTAACACAAACAGTATCAGAGAGGAGAAAATTAGTCACTGCTTACTTAAGAGGTTAGTCAATAACCACAAAAGACTTCAATCTAGATAGATGGGAGGTAGAAAGAGAAATAAGACAGGGAGAGACACAAATCGTCCAGAGTCACACAAAAGCAAAGAACAAGTCAGTATCCTAGAGACAGAATAGATTTTACCTTCTAATCAGAAACATACCTCATTGTTCATTTATAGCACTTTACTTCCAACATAAAATGATATCTCCATAAAAGCAAGCCAGTTCTCTCACTGGAAATACTTTCTGAGTTCCTCATTATCTCTGGTAAGAGAAGCCTAATGCAGAAAAGCTAGGAATCAAGGAGTAAATAATTAGTATTGTTGCTTTTATTATTAGCATAGCTGCATTTCAGCTCCCCATAAATTTTACATACAGCGGTAGTGAAGCTGAGCCTTTATTTCTTTCATTGAACTAGATGGGTAAAATTATATCAAGTCTCATTACTGCTTTTTAATTTTTCCCATCTTCGGAGGCTCGTTAGCTCAGAGAAAGAAAGAGAAAACACAGCTGACTTTTATCATTAAAACCCAACAACTGCCATTAAAAGAACAGCTTTGGAGGTGCCAGCACCTATGTGGGCTGGTGAACAGAAGCTGATGGTCCAAATGGTATCAAGAGTTCAGGGGACAGGCAGTGCCACCCTGTATTTCTGTGCCACTCTGCCTCTCGTTAGTTCTGTGTGGGCTCTCCCTCTCTCAGGTTACAGACTGAGGGAAAAAGCAGCACCAGAAACTTGCTTTTCCCTTCCCATCAAAGCACCTCCAAGTGGGCACTACCTGCATCTGTAATGTGGCTGTGGTGGTGGGGAGGAGGATTTGCTCAGAGATATCCCATCTTTTCCAAGCCCAAAAGAGAGAGAGAAAAACCACACAGAAAACACGAGGTGCTTCTGACTCCCCTGTAAAGTTGGTGGAAGCAGAATAAAGGGAAATGAGAAATGAAGGACCTGCAGCAAGAGAACATGCATGCCCTCCTAGCAGCTCAGTGCCCAGCTTGCAGCCATCCCCTGACCCACTGTATGCCGCAGACAGAGCAGAGCTCTTCTAGTCTGGGCTCACTCACCTCTCTCAGAAGTGCCAAACTCAATTTAGATTTGAAGGATTGCTTGAAAACCTGATCCTGCATATTTTGTAAACCAGTGGGCTCTTGCCAAGTCATTATCTCAGTAGATGGGCTTCTATTATATCTCTGAAAAATAGTTATTTGAGCTTCCTGGATGGTAACAAGACAACAATCAGTGAGATTACACTATGATGCCCATTAACACACTGAATTTTATGTACCTGCTTGTCCCCCAGTCTTAAATGTGACATTTTCCTCAGGACTAGGCAGTTGTTTCAGTGTTTACCAGGCACTCACTTTTCACACAATAATGTATTTTGCTCCTGAGACAATAATTCTGTCACATATACAAAGCTGGCTTCAAGTGAGAGAACAGGAGATTAATTCCTAAACAAAATTATTGTTTTCATAAAAGTGTTCCTATGGAGAACAGATTTGGCTACCTTTGATCATTTGGAGTAATCTTTTTCTCTTCTTAGTGGATGGGTGAGTCAGGCTGCAGGAAGGTGGGTAGAATTTGGCAGGTGGAAAACAGCTCTCCTTTCTCCTCTAAACCTTCCTCTCCTCTAAGCCAAAGAGAAATCTCTGGAGATGGAGTCCAAAACAAAGTTTTAGAAAGCTGGTTTTATCAGGCATCACAGGTTCTTTCAAAGCCCTTCATCGGTTCGTGATGAAATGAGCTCAAAGATGAGATGAGCAGATCAAGTCAGTCTGATCAAGAGAAGATATAAAGAAGAAGGTAATAAACACATTTCAGCTTCTAATTAATCTATCAAAAGCTCTGCTTCCTTATAGTCTAAATAAAAGAGAGACTAATAAGTTTTTTTCAAAGAATAGTTGTATGATTGTTGTACTTTTTCTTTTATTGACATTGATTTTTAACCTTTTCTTATAAAAACAGGTTTTTAAAAAAATCCTTTATGAAAGAACATCATTAAGCAGCTTTCTCTCCTTTTGTAACATCTACATGTGTGAATGGCAGACAAATTAGTACTGAAGTGTTGAAGAAACCTCAAAACACATTGCCTCTGACAGTGCTAACAATCAATAAATGGAGGATACAATGGTTTAACCCACAATTTCCCAGACAGTTTCTCTCTTCCTGTATGCACCTTTCATTCCCATAGCACAGTAAGAAATTTTAAAGGCATAAAAGCCATATTTTACTCTGGATAAATTATACTAAGAACTGAATTTAAAAAGCAGACCTGCCCAGACATTCTAGTTCTCCCCTTCCATCACCCATTACCTCAGGGCAGAAAGCAGTGAGTGACCTCTGGCACAGACTGTTTGCACTTTCTGTTCCCGTCTGCACACACAATATTTTGTTTCTGTAAGCAAGCAAGATTGCAGAATCAGCTTGGATACGAGTGCTAAATGCTGTGACAGTGAAAAAAACCCAATAACGCAGCTTGTTCTTATATTGTTTGCATAAAAATTCAGAGATACACTGCTGAGGAGCACTGTTGAATTGGACTGTAAGATCACATTGCATCATAGAAACAGCATAATCAATAAGCCCTACCTACAGTTGCTTAAAAATGGAAGTCATTTAGAAACAATAACAGCTGACAAACCCAATTTAAACCATCACTGTGCTAAAGGCCTTGCTACTACTTTGAATCCTGTGTCATAAACCTGCAGACATAGGGTGGATTTTTTTTGTCTCAGCTTTGTCAAAGCCGGTGAAGATGGGAACCGCATGTTGTGCAAACCTGAGCACTACAGATTAAATATAAGGATTCAAAACACTGCAACTCTGTTCTCCAAACTTAACACCAGCAATAGTTACTGTCAGCTGCACAAAGAGAATGAATGTGAAATCTGCTGCCAAATCAAACTTGAGCCTTAATGTGTAATCCCAGATTTTACAAAAAGGGTAGATTTTATTAAGAAGACAGCTAATCAATCAACTTCCAAGACACTCAGCTTCTCACTGAATCTGGTGTCATTTGCAGAACATGTTGAGATCCTTAACTGGAATGAGATGCAATAGAAAGGTATGACTGTGGGCAATCACACCTGGTGATGAAGTGCCAAGGAAATGTCAATAGTAGTCAAACGGTAATTTTCCTGATTACAACATGTAATCTAGGCTGCCCCTTCCTTGGGGCTGATGCAGAGGTTTAGATCAACTGTTTCAGACAAGCAAGTTACAAGTCAGGTTAAAAAAAGTACATACTGAAGTCTAAGTGCATACCTTGGTAATGTCTTCAGTGGAACATAAGCTCATCCTTAGTTTTATAAATGTGTTTAAGTACCCTCATCCTGATGGGAACATGTTGTTAATGAGGCTTATTACAGTAATTTGTATTGGAGTCATTTGCAGGCCAGAGTCCCAGTGTGTCTGGCATAGTGCAAAAAGTGGAGTTTCTCTGTTCTGAGAATTATACAATCAAAAAGAGAGAGAAAAAACTGACTGGCAGAAAGATGGGAAGTGGAAGGAGGGGAAGCAGCAGGAACATACACAGCAATGTGACAGTGGGAAACAATGAGGTAAACAGTGGTCACGCACACAGAGAATGGCTTCGTCTCTTTCAGCTTCAGATTTTACAGTGTAAATTTCTGTATCTGAGTTGGTTGCCCCAGACTCCCTACGTCTGATCCATTTATTACCAATTTATGCTGAAAACAAATCATATTTCAGCCTACCTCTTTATCTCTAAGCACTGCAATGAAGCCCAGAGTGACTAACTCAGATGCAGCCATCGTGTAGAGCCACTGCCCATAAAAAGTATAAAAGAGAAAATACAATCATAAATAATAATAATGATGATGATGATGGTGATAATGCCTCCCACAGTAACTTTAGGTGAAGAGTGGGCAACCACAGTGTGATATTAACAGAAAAAATCTGGAATTTTAGCTGAGACAGAAGCAACCATGCCAGAGCAGCTAGATATATTTGCACATCAGTACCATGGTGAAGGCAGCTACTCTTCAGAGTATAGCTACTATACTCTGAATTAATTAACTCAAAGAATGTCTGTGAAGGAAGACACAAGAGCAGGTTTACACCTGCAGATCTTTTATTGAATTTTCATTTACATATCATATATATAAAAGCTTTACAATCCTTCAGGTACAAATTGATGCTGAAGCCTCAACTCTTTCTGTATTTATCCAACTCACTTGCAAGTTAGACATGAGCTCCTTGAAAACCCTGGAGCTTGGTCAGAAAAAATTTGTTCCAAACATCAGCCCAAGCTCAATGTTTGCCAGCAACCCTTTGCCTGACTCTTCTGCCATATGTAAAACAGCCATTGAAGCAATGTCATGTGGGTGAAGCCCCATTATTCAGAAGGTCCCTCCTTAAGGATTTTGCCCTTTCCTGCAGCAGGTTGCTTGGAAAGACTGGTGGGGAGATGCCAAACACTCCACTCTGCGAAAGCCCATGGGTCTTGCAGTTGTACATTGAATGCTTCATGCCACACCAATGCTCATCCCTGCGCTTATCTGATCCCACTACAGGCTAGTGGTTGGCTTTATTGCAGTCATGTTATCCTAGGTGACAGATTTGATCTAGAGTATGTGGTACTACTGAGCACGTGCCTACCAGCTGACTTCCTGTCTGTCTGGTGCCACTGAGTTAGTGCATAAGTGTGAATACAGTCCACGTGCAAAAGCCACATTTTATCTTACATTTAGCCAGTCAGGTGGCATGCCTATCTCCTAACCATGTCCTTTCCTCCCTGCTCCAGACAGGTAGACCTTCTCACTTCTTGACACCATCTTGCCTGGATGAGGGTGCCCAGTCCTGGGTGAAAGCACCCAGCATTATGATTGCCTCTAGAGCAAAGCTGCCAGGCAACAGCAATCTTAGGGTAGATATATGAAATCCACCGTGAAAAGTGGAACCAGGAGCACTCCCTCCTTTTACTTATCCTCCGGGCTGTACTCAACCAAACAGGTGGTTCAGGACCAGAATCTGCTTCTGCTAGGTACTGCAAACAGAAAATAATAAAGATGGCCCTTAGATTTGAAAACTTACATGAGAAAAGAGCAAATGGAAATGTAGACCAGATGCCACCAGTATGACAGTCTCACAGTCTCATTATGCTCGTTTCATAGTTTCCTTTGTACCATTGGTCTACCAAGACATTTATAAGGAAGGCATTTGCTTTGCTATGAAAAATTTATTCCTCCCTAAAGCACACTGCAAATTATGTCACCCACTTTTTAAAAAAACTTTCAATATTCAGTATGCCGTGCCACAAATAGATTTCTAAAACATCAACAATTTCTAAGTAATTGCCAACTGCATCCATGCAAATGAAATGCTGGTAGAAACAGCTAGCTCTATTGTTTTCTAGAAGCGTTCATTGTTTTGGATAATCTTTTATAGTGCTGCAAAAGGGGTTTCATATTCATTAGCTGGCTCTTGTTTGTTGGAAGCAGTTGATTTACTAAATATCCTGCTTATTAGTGTGGAGGCATAGAACAGAAGGCAATACTTCATGATTGCATTTTAATAAACAACATTGAATACTTGATTTTTAGTAAGTAGCTGGCAGGAGTTAGGGTACCAGTTTTTCTTTGTGAAATGATTCGGCAGATGGAATCAGATGTTTCCTTTAAGTTGACCATGTCCTTTTCTATCATCTCCTGTCACACAGTTCTGCCAACCATTCAGGCCAAGAATCTTGTTTGCGATAGATATAGATTGCTCCTATAGATTAAATAGTTGAGATCCCAACAGATAGCAACACCCATTACTGATTCGTTTT
Organism: Psittacus erithacus; assembly: GCA_009867235.2. Taxonomy (NCBI): domain Eukaryota; kingdom Metazoa; phylum Chordata; class Aves; order Psittaciformes; family Psittacidae; genus Psittacus; species Psittacus erithacus. The sequence goes on from WYDI02041879.1 coordinate 26,420, forward strand.
GCAACCTTGAGCTAATCATGTCATCTATTCTTGGTAAAAAGCATGTGAAATTGATTCTGCTGTAGTTTAACCCCAGCAGGAAGCTCAGGCCCACGCAGCCACTCACTTACTTCCCCACCAGTGGGACAAGGAAGAGAACCAGAAGGGTAAATGTGCAAAACCTCATGTTGAGATAAAGATAGTTTAATGGGTAAAGCAAAAGCTGCACACACAAGCAAAGAAAGTAAGGAATTTGTTCACTATTTCCCATCAGCAGGCAGGTGCTCAGCCATCTTCAGGAAAGCAGGGCTCCATCATGGGAAAAGTTACTTGGGAAGACAAATGCCATCATTCCAAACTTCCTCCCCTTCCTCCTTCTTTCCCCAGCTTTATATGCTAAGCATGATGCCATATTGAATAGAATATCCCTTTGGTCAGTTGGGGTCAGCTGTCCTGGCTGTATCCCCTCCTAACTTCTTATGCACCCCCAGCCTGCTTGCTGGTGGGGTTGGGAGCAGAAAAGGCCTTGGATCTGTGTAAGCACTGCCCAGAAATCACTAGGACCCTGTTCTAAAACACAAATACAAAACATACACTCATACAAGCTCCTGTGAAGACAATTAGCTCTATCCCAAACAAACACAGCATAGATTCATTGTGTGCATGTACTGCATTTTGAAGAAGTAATAGTTGGATATGTGTCACCTTTTACCACGGGGCAGCGGTTTGGACAGGAATCAGCTATTTCAAAACTTGACCATTGCGAGGTTCAGCATCTTTGGACATCTCTAATAAATCTTATCTCACATGGAGGCTTTGAGCATATATTAAAAACAAACAAACAAAAAAACAACCCAAAAAAGTGTTATTTATGAGAAAATGAACAAGAATTCAGCTTGAAGACATCAAGAAACATGTCAGTCAGAAGTAGAACACTGATAATTTTGGCAATAACTAGTTAATGCTATTTTCATTCATCAATATAAATCCATCAAATTACCAGCTGTGGTTTTACTTCATCTCTCTTCTTTCTTCTTAGAATAAATCCTACCTCTCATATTGGAGATATATACTACATATATATGTATGCTATTCCATCCCCACCTTAATGGCCCTGCTGGATTTCAGCGTGCTCAGGATTTTGCCCCAGGATGTGTTTGCACATCTGTGTATGTGGCAGAAGGCATAGAGAAGGGATTATTTTTCACTCTTGACAGCATGAGGGATTTGAGCACCAATGTTAGGCACACTGAATCTCCTCGCCAAAGTGAAATGAAATCTGCTCTCAAGAAGCAGTGGCATGGCAGAGACTGTCTCAAATGCAAGCTTGAGAATGTCACTAAAGTCATGCAATAAAAGGTGCCAAACAAAAAGTAACTGCACTTTCTCCAATTAGTCCAGCCATAGATCAGAGAAACTGTTACATTCAACCTGAGCCTTTAATCACTAACCTTTTAGAAACCCCTGTTTTTTCCACATATCAAAAATGAAACAGCACAAACACAGGCTTATTTGCAGTTCTTGTGATTATGCTTCTTAAATAGACAATGGATTTTAGGGGAGAATGAGACATAAGAAAGGTGAAATGCAATTTGAATGCGAGAGGATACTTTCCACTCACAGCCAGGCTGATCCAGATCTCCAGGGAGTCCCTAATTTGCAGACCACTGCGACAACAGAAGGGCTGTACTGACCCTACAGACTTTGCAGTTCACAACCTAAATGTCCAAATTCCTTTCAGAATTTTCTGAAATCTGAATCAGTTCAACCTAGAAATTACTTCACTGCAGTAAGCAATATCAATTATGTTCTACCCACACTTACTTTTTGTTCCAATATGCTTCATTTAATCTCAAATGAAAAGGATCATTTCAAAAAAAGGATAATTTTTATCTTAAGGGAAAAGACTGCTGAGATTTCCACTCTGTTGTGATTTTGTAATGCCAAGCATTCCTGGATTATGCCAACTGTTGTTCTACTTTGCTAACCATTACCTTAGTGTATGGAGAACAGGAAATTAAAAGAATTGTTAAGTTTTCCTTATTCAATCTGGACAAAGCATTAGAAAATACCCTTCTGAAAAAGAAAATGTAATGGGTTATTCACGCGTTATTCATGGTGTACTTGGGAAACAAATACTCATAGTTTTTCAATAAGGTTTTTAATCTGAAAGTGACCATATGGTCTATTTGCAGGCATAAACAAAAGAAACACACACACAAAACCTGATCAAACGATGTAGTCAACCCATGTGGCACCCTACTCTAACTGAAGACATCCCCAGATATGCCTGCATGGTTTTCCAGGGAGAACTCAAAGTGTAAAAGGTAACTAGGCCAAGAAACTGTCTTGGCAGCCCTAATCCTGTCTCCAGATAAAAATCAATTGCTAGATGAACTGTAGCAATCCAAAGATATCCATTCTGCCCAGATTGCTATACACCAGGCAAGCATCCCATCCAAAAATTTCTCTCCCCCGATAGCAGGAACACGTTCCAAGGATCTTTCCGAAGGATGAAGCATGAAAGCTATGTGACTAATCTCAGTAGCATCTACTGCTGCTGAAGCCATTGGTCCAGAATAATCCACAGTAAGCCTTGGCACACAGATCAGGTCACCACAAGGTGCCAACCTCCATGGCAGTTCGGCCCACGGCATCCCTCCAAAAGGGTGCTTGCAAATTTTGAGGAACACGCTCTTCTTTCCTCCGTAACTCTGCACACTCCCAGCCTATTTGTATGTTTTTGATGCACACGTATTTTCTTCTGAAGGCTGTGATTATTAAATGCTGGTGTTTGCTACTATTTTTCTCTCCAGAGGGTGGGTGAGAAGCAGAAATTACATTGCTATATTAACACAGAATCAGGAGAAGGAAGTTACAATAGGTTCCCCAAAAGACAGATAATTCATGTATTTCATAAAAATTGTACCATAAGTGTTAGCAAACATTCTCAGATAAAATTATTGTTGTAGGCATTGTTACACGCAAGTACTTCATTTATCTAAATTGAAGCTTTACACTTCTGCACACTCTGCAAGTCTTAGCCCTGCTGTGATGGAGCTACTGTAGCAATGTATTATAGTGTCAAATCAATTTACATTTTATATTTTTAACTAAAGAAGGTCAGATAAAATGCCGCCAAGCAGGAAGAACAGCTATCATCTGCTGCTACACTTACACAGCAGCTTAATTCCTCTACTGTTGTTTTTTTTTTGAGGATGGTTCCAGACCTCCTGCAGAAGTGTAGAGTGATGTTCTGGAAGGCAAGTTGTGATTTTAAGAATCTATTTTCAAATGTCCATGCTGATAGCTTTTACATAGGGCTGATGATGCTCATAAAAAGGGTATTCAGCACTTCTGACAAATGGACCAGTTCAGGTCTCTCATTTAGATACTCTCAAGCAAAACCACAAAGAGTCTCCTGTTGCTCTTAATTTACAAAGTTTTGTAAATTAATTAGGAAAAAACCTTTTCACATCCTAAAGCAAAATATTTTATGCCATGAAGTAAGTGCCATTTTCCTGCTTTTCATTAAAATCAAAACATTAAAGATACTTCTATTGTTTCTAGAAATTATGTTATTAAATAATAGCAGTAAAAATATATGTTATTCTTGTCAACCTATAAAGGCTGGAATAAAAGATTTGTCTTTTATTATGCAATTATTTACTTCTACTAGAAGAAACATGACTATTCTTTTCACTCTACAGCTTTTCTGGCTCTAAAATATTCAATAGCTTCCCAATCACAGAGTATATTTCCACTTGGTCTTCAGGGGCTTTGGGGCTGCCTTATCTTCTCATTGCAATGAGTATATTCTATCACTTACCCACCTTCCTTGCGAGTAAGGTTGATTTCTCTCAACTCTAAGGGATCCCTTGCCCACATTAACAGTAGTGACAACATTGTCAGCGTTTGTGTCCCCAAGACTACTTGGCACAAGCAAGAAGTCATCTATTCATTTATTCTATAAGCAGAAGGGAATCTGCTGGGAAATGGACATGATGCAAGTTGTAAAATGATCGTTGTCACAAACATGAGTTGATTTTGGTGGCAGCCTTTCACATTTAGTATTTCCAGCTGCAATTAATGAGCCATTTTCCACTGTTCTTGCTTGAGGATGCCAGTGAACATAACTAGCATAACCTGCCTGTCCACCAGAAATTAGTTTGCTTCTGTTGATTCTTTTTTTCTCCCTCAAAGGCCCTTATAGGTTCGTGCTTCTTTTCCAGCCCTGATGTTCTTTGGTAGCTTAAGACTGAGCTTCCTCAACTCCTCCCAGGCTCTAAAGGCAAAACTAAGCTTCTACAACTGCCACTATTAAGAAGTGGCTGGAAATTTTCTGCTTTTACATTACCACTTTCACAATCTCCACTGACAGTTCAACTACTCAAGTATTCACATTGCCAAAATTTGGGTTTCTCCCTGCTGCTGCATTGTCCAGCTTCAATTAGAGCCTGTGTTAGTGACCTAGTTGTAAGAAGACCCGGGTTTGGTGGTTGTTTTTTTGTGGTTTGGGGGTTTTGAGTTGGTCTGGGCTCGATGGTTGATTTGGGAAGGGAGAGGGAAGCATGTTTGTTGCTGTTTTGTTTTTTTACTTAGGATCAAAACAGATACAGAGACTGATAAAAATTCTGGAAGTCATAAAAAACCACAAAATTCCAAATAAATTCAGAATCCCACCAAAACTAAAACCTTAATTTCTTGGTTAGTTAAGAATTTAATTGTAGAGCATAGATTTTGGAAATGTGGAAAAGAATTCAGAAAAGCCTACAAAACATAACAAAAAAATACACTTTCTCCTAAAAATCAAAAGGTAGTATTCTAATTAAACAGTGCAGTAGCATTTTAGCCTTTATTTTCCTGTCATATGTTTTCCAAGGTGCAGAAAATGTAGAAATATAAGGTGGAATGACAACAAGATGCAAAAGGCATATGAGGTTATGTATGTATGTCTAAAACAAAGAGCTTCACTTGCCTTGAGACATGTCAGAGTGCATACACTAACTTCTTTTTACTTGCAAAGAAAACTGTCTTTCTGGCAGCTAAGTTAAACTTGAGCCGATGCTTCTTTTCACTTTGTATAAAAATGAGGATGCCAAGACAATATTCCAGGCAAGCAAATGGGTAAACCCAGAGATATCGAGGCAGGGGTACTGCTTAGGCATCTATCTCTCTGCAGCACTCACAGGATTAAAAAATTAAGTAAGAACAAAACCAAAACCCCGCCACACAAACCAACAAATGTGTTTGTGCAATATCAAACTCTTCTGCAGTGGGAGGAAGGGCGCTTCTAAACCCTACTTAAAGAAAAGGCAAAGTAGGCACTGAATAGTTGCTCTCTCTTTCTCTTCAAGTTGTAGTTTTCATTTGGTCTGAGACTTTTTACTGAAAAGGCCAATCAATTCCATTTTTCAAATCAATATTTTTCTTGCCCTCAATATCTTGGGCTGATTAAGCGCTTTCAGGAATAACTTTCTATGTTTATCTTTTTGTTCTGCATTTATTATTATTGGAAAATGGAACTCTGTAATTGCCATTACGGCTTTTTTTGCCCCACAGCGTTTTTTGGAATAAAAAAAATATTGGAAAGTAGCTTACTTCAGCAATGATGACCCTGTCTGATGCCCCTAGGCATTCTGCTGTATCTTGAAAATCAAGTGTTTAAACATCAAGCCCACCAGGGCCAATCTGCTGGTTCTTCTGGCCAGTCTTCCACAACTCACTCTAATAAGGCAATATTTATGATATTTTGCATGCAACTGCAGTCTCCCAGCTGGAGCATCATCGAAAGAAGCACAGACAGTGATTCCTGCCACATTTATATTACTGACGATGTTGGATTACTCATCCTTTCCAATTTCTGAACTTGTTTTACATTAAACCAAACAAACCTTCCCAGGAAAGAGCACACAAAATTGTACTTGTATCATTATTCTAGGAACATTTCTCTGGTGACATTCTAGATAGCTCTTCCTTACTCAGCTGAGTTGCTCAATATATTTATCATACTCAGCAAGCTTTATAAGTCACAAATCTAGCACTTGATACTGAAAATAAAGCTTGAAAATACTTGAGCTTAGAAGCAAACACATTCTCATTTCTAAAGATAAAATTACTTCTCTTTCATTTATCTGATACTTCTCAGACACCTTGCCTTTGGAGTTCAAAACCAGAAATATCAAACTACATTATGCGCAGGATGTTTCAGCAGGGCTGGAGATCATTGAGCAGGTAAAACAAAGAGATTGTCTGAAATTCCTAGACCAAGGAGAAATGCTTTTGTGAACTTGAGCTTTCAGATACTGACACAGCATGAAGCATGTTGAAGTTTTCTCTCACTCCCAAGCGTCACCCATAGAAAAGGCAAAGCCATTACTGCCTGATGGAGCTTCTGCAGTGCGAAGAACAACCATTCCTCAGCCAAGCTGACTCCGCACTAGCTCTTAGCTCTCAGCAGGAATGAGGTAAGAAATGGCAGGCTGTATTTCAGTGAATGAGGCTTAACAAGAGAAAATGGAAGACCAATAATTTATGGAGCAGAAAATGGTGGTAATTAACAAGCATAATAATTATCACCATCTAGCTATTTTGACAGGACATCTGGGACTGTGCTTAATCCAAAAGAGAAAAGCTAAAAGTATGTTGTAAAGCCTTCATGCTGCTGGAACTCGACACTGAAGCTGAAGACCACACATTCATCTTACATTTTCTTCTACAAACTATTAATGTTTCCATTCTAACTCTACACACTTCACAAGAGGTCTAGGCAAGATAGATACTCATAAAAGGAAATGTGTTTTCTGAAACAAGAGAAGTATACAGTTCTATGTCAGGGTGCTTACAGTTCTAACTCTAAAAATATACACAGCTTTTATACTGAGATCAATTAAAATAGCAAGGCACTTAGACTGAAAGGCAGTGACTTCATAAAAACCAGAAAGCCCTATAAGAACACTATCCGGTAGTTATGGTAAGATGATAGCATTGGTATGAATGCATCATCTAAAAAGGAGATGCAGTACATCTCCAAATAATATAAATTAACTGAGATTTACTATGGGTTCACTGCTCTTTACTCCCAGTGCTATTTTATAAGCAGCAGCCAGTATATTTAGAAAATTTTTTAGGAAGCATGAAATAATTTGAAGTTCCAGTAAAATAATTGGAGCCTTCTAGGGTTTACTTAATTCTGCAATACACTTAACCCCTAACTCAGTGATTTAAAATTCAGGTTAAATATATGAGGAAAACCTGTCATTTCATTTGAGATAAATAAGGTGTTTTTCAGAGTAAGCACTTGAATGAACTTTTTTCATATTGGAAAACTCCTATATGTTATGAAATTATGTCGCCCTGCCAAGTTAAAATGCTTTAATTAAATTTAAAGCAGACAGACTTACTACAATCACCAGAGAAAAACAAAGTATGAAAAATGAAGCTGCAATAAAGAAATCTTCCTTGAATCATTTTTCCTAACTGGTGATCTTGAAGTCTGTTAGCAGCTGTATACCCAAAAAGCATGTGAAATCATTCAGGCTGACAGATACAGAGGTTCTTTATCACTAGAAGTAAAACTAATTTCAACAGCAAATCAGCCATTATACTGAAAAACTACACTGCCAAGAGCCAGTCAGTGGTCAAACTCCTTCTATGACATATTACAGAATTAAGTTCTAGAATTATAGTTATTATAGAATTAATTATATTTCACAGTGTACAACAAAACATTCATGAGGGGTTTGCAGAAACAGGGTTCATCATGCAGCAGCTCATGCTATGCAGAAGCAAGCCTCACTGAGTACATACACAAAGTCTATGTTTATAATCTGCTAAAACACTGCAATTAACTGGGACATTAGAGCAGCCAGTTTCAGAAAAATTACAAAAGATCAACATTCATAACCTCTCCTCAAAAATGGAGGGTGCTGGCTGATGAGAAGGATTGTTGGGCTACATCCACCAGACCAGCCCTACTCCTCTGCTCTTCTGCAACCAATGTTCCTTCCAGCCCATCAGAAGGGGTGTGCACAGACGTGCATCCCACATGCAGTGCAGCATGGTCCACGCAGCACCTAGTAGCATGGATCAAGCATGGTGTTTTTAGGAGGAAAATAAAAAAGAATTTGCATTGGAAAATGTGGCATCTCTGGAACAGGGGAACTTTTCATCCCACCCTATGGATGTCCCATTGCTATGAGGAAAAGAAGAAATCAAAATGCAAGTACAGAGATGTTTGCTATCCTCGCCTTCCTTCTGTTACCGTATTACCTGAATAATTTGCTGATTTTTAACATCCCTTCTACACCATTGTCTGCACTGTAAGTCAGAGGCCTAAGGGTTACATGTGTTACAGGATTCAGGTATTGCAGCAGCAAAGTCTGTCTTCTCAGTGCCTGGGTGCCGAGTGCCACCTCTGTCAGTGAGGCAGAGCAACAGCCTGGGCACAAGAGACCAAGTATGCAACAGGCAGAGCTGGGAGCAGGGGGGCATCCAGGTTCACCAAGAGATGGTGCAGAGAAGCACCCATCTGACAGTCCACCCTTCACATGACCATACCTGCCCGAGTCACTGTTCAAGATGCACCAGGAAAGGTTTAGACTGGATGTTAGGAAAAATTTCTTCACCAAAGTGTTGTCAAGCATTGGAACAGGCTACCAGGAAGTGCTGGAGTCACCATCTTTATGGGTGTTTACAAGATGTGCAAGTATGGCACACAGGGACATGGTTTAGTGGTGGACATGGCAGTGTTAGATTTAGTTGAACTTGATCTTAAGGCTCTTTTCCAACTTAAACAATTCTATGATTACCATCATGTTGGGATTTCTAGCCTGGGGTCCTGTCCTGCATTGCAGCTGCACCGTGTATTGGACCCTGTGTAGCACAGAGAAAGGTCATTACCTGTGTGACAGGGAAGCAGAAGGCTTCCATTTTAACCAAATTATTTTGTATAGACCTCATTTGCTATGCCAACCACCCTGCTGCAGCTTTTACAGTCAGGATGTTCCTCTCTCTTCCTGTTGCAGGAGCAAAAACTAATTGAAGATTCAGTGGACTAGAGATAAGCTGCCTAATCCTTTAACCAGTGACTACGAAACTCGATAAGAAGGCTTGGTTTCTAACTGCTGCTCCAATGGCTGTTTGTTAGCATGCAAAGAAACAAAATATTATATACTCAGTGTATATAAGTACTAAAATCTGTGTATCTAAAGAATTAGCTTAGGGAATGAGGAGTAAGAATCAAAACTGGGAGTTTAAGGTGCAAATTATTCTTTCCTTTTTAGGGAACCTCAGTTCTTTATGAACTTAGGTCAATAATGAATATGACTGGATTGGTGAACTTCAGCCATAGGTTCTCCAGGCTGAGGCATCAGATTTGCCTTCCCCTCCAGCAGCCACTCCTGCTGCCCTGCAGGTAACAGTGGTTCATATGCAAAGGCATATTAATTCTTCCAACAATACTGTTTTGATTATATGTCAATTAAAACAAAAACAAACCCTTCCTAATTAACTATCCAAATTCATATGGCAGTGATAGTGGTTGCCCATAGCTTTAAACATGATCTTACAGTGATGTGCACACCCTTACCTCATGGTGAGGTCTTGGTAGAATGACAATAATCACAGACCATGAGCAGCTTCATTTTGCAGCTGGGTTTCCTTTGTATTCCCACTAAAATATTTTCCAAGTTTCCAATACATGGATCTGCCTTTGCAGATTCATTGGTTTGCTGTTTAATTTTTCAGGGATCCTTGAAAACAGAAGCACAAAAAACCTTGAAAATATGTCTAAAAAAAAAAACAAACGCCACACTACTCAGTTGGTGCAGGAAACAAAGATTTATAGAAAAGCAAATTAAAAAATAACATCTGAATCACTGCCACAGTTTTTCCATCACTCTTTTGGATTTTTTCAGTGTTCACAGAAACTCCAGCATTTTGGTGAAGCCTCATCTCTTTCTGTCCCTGCAGCCAGGTGACATCTGTCCTTCTTTGATAATCAAAGAAAGGCCGCTTGTCAAAAAATCTTTTTCCTTTTATAAGTATTGCTCCTCTTCTTCAGGCAATGATGTCCTTCATTAGCCAGAAATAAGTCTGATCATCTGTATCTTGGCTACCTGCTCATCTGGCAGAGTATTATTTGCTTTGTTCTTTTACCCAAGGATAGCACACTCATGAGGATTCATAGCCCTCTGCTAAATACAACAGCTTTTCCAACCAATCCTAGGTATGCCAAATCAAAACAAGAAGGTTATGTTGTACACATGGAATCAAACAACACATGCAGGCGGATAAAGATATATTTAGCCAGGTACCAACCTGCCACATCACCAAGAGATGCAAAGTCAACAAATTTCACAAGCACACTGATTTTATTAAAGGTTTTGGTAAAGGGAGAGTCTCCCGCCACTGGCAAAACAAAACGCCAGCCAAACCTTGTACTTTTAAACCACAGCCGTTGACAAAACTCGGAACAACAGATTCAAAAACTTTTGCTTTCATTCCAAAAGTGACTGAAAACAAAATCCTGAAGCCTCTCTGCAGTGAAAGAAAACAGTTACAGATACCCCTCCCTCAGACATGGGGTGCACCAGGCCAAAGACTGCTGTTAAAAAACAATTTAAACTATTTGACTTGCATACATAACTGTGCCTCACGTTGTGTAAGACTGTCCATGTCTCCTGATGAAATCTGTGACCATGGGTTTCTGCAAACGCATTTGCATTTTTAACATTCTCTTAATCCACAAAAGAACCTTATATGTATCAAAGTTACATCTTGTCCTTGAATGCTCCTTTTTTTCCCTCTAAACTGCCTAGTTTATTTGGTGGTTTATCTGTTGCCTCCGCTTTCTTTGCAGCCTCTTGATACCATCTGTGCACTTGATTGATGTGCAAGTTTTCTTCTTTAATTATTTTAGGTCATTTACAGAGAAGTGAGTGTTAGGCTCCACACTAATTCCCAGCAAACTCCACTTTGCTATTTGACCATTCATAATTGCTTTGGTTTCTGATTTTTCAGACAGTTCTGTATTAAAACCTCAATTTATCCCTGTGGGTTTTTTTAAAATTGGATTCCTTCTGCGGAGTGCCTCAAATTTCTGCGGAAAGTTTCTTCCTTTATCTAGTGAAAGTACAAATGAATCAAAGAAGGAAAGAAGTTTGTTGGGCTTCTCTTCAACCCATATGGCCTGCAGCAGCACATCTAGTTATATATGACTGCTTACACAATGATTACTTTTGTACTTTAAAGGCACCATAGATACTGTACAGTTCTGTTGTCCCATATGCAGGCTCATTTCCTCATGCACAGTGCCAACTCACACACTGAGTTGGGGTATTTGTAGTCTTTTATTCTAGTTTGAGCAAAACAGGGAGCAAGGTGGTCACCCACAAATGCCTGGCTTGCCAACTGTCAAAACTTTACACTATTTATACTTTTCAGCAATCAAAGACATCAGCCTTCATTGGTGACAAGTTACAGAATTCTTTCATTACTTAGTACTGAGTTTCCTATTTGTTAAGGAACTCTCATTTCTTTTATTACCAGGTCCACATGCCCAATCTCTACTTCTCTTTGGGTCATAGAATGGTTAGGCCTGGAAAAGACCTTAAAGCTCATCTTAGACCAACATCCTGCAATGGGCAGGGACACCTCCCACTAGATCAGGATGCTCAAAGCCCCATCCAACCTGGCCTTGAGCACTGCCAGGGATGTGGCAGCCACAGCTTCCTTGGGCAACCTGAGCGAGTGCCTCACCACCCTCACAGGGAAGAATTTCTTCCTTTTAGCAAACCTAAATCCTAAAGTCTGGGAGTTTCTCAAGTCAGTGGGCAATGAGTGGCAGTCATGATCTCCAGAATTACCTTTCCCCCAGTTAGTGCTTAGTTTTGCTGGCTGTGGCAGTATTTCCTTCTTGGAGTTCCTCCTTTAAACAAAGGGTTTGCTGGTGCTTAGCAGAGCACTTAGCTCTTAGCTAGAGCTTAGCACTTAGCAAAGCATACAAAAATGCTTATTATCTGAACTATTTATAGTAACTATTAATTGTTCTTAAAAATAAGCTACTAACAGTGTATTTGATTTTATTAAGCATTTGATATCAGTTCTATGCATAGCATACTTCTACACATACTGTATGGAAGTTTGGATACATAAAAGTTGTCCACAGCATAACAAAATTTTACTTTTAACTCACTCTAATGACAGTTGCTTATTCTTGCGTATTTGAAGATACAGATTTTTGCTATCAGAGCAGGACCTGAAGCTCCTGTTCCTTATCTCTTCCTCTGCCAGGTAAACTGGAAAGAGAACTAGTTCAATATTTGTGTTTCCTTATAAAAGCCGCCTGGATATAAGAGTTCAATGATGAGGGTAACTTCTTGTTCTTCTAGAATAAAAAAAAGATCTCCTTCAATGTTTCCAGACAAACATTAAGCACTAATTAAACACAACATAAAGAAGTCTAACACTGGTCACATACACCTTTTTCCTCTCTTAAAATAACATACCTTCTACCTTGAAGCAGAGAGCATAGAAAATGCTTGATAACCGGCTCAACTGGACCATTCCTTGCCGTTCATATGATCTTGTGACTTGTCCAGTGTCACCATGACATGGCAGCACAGAAACTCCTCCACTGGGACTAGCTGATGACCACTGCTAACCCCAGCACTCAGGGCTGGGGAGTATGCGCATCTCCTCGTCCTTACAGGCGGCTGTACTTAACAAGGTTCAAGCTATTTATCAGAGGCAAAGGTGCTGACTTTACTTTGCTCTAGCACATTTCAGCTAAAACACAATAAATGGTACAAGATGATTGGAAAAACACTTGATGCAACCCAGCATTCAAGGAAATAGTGCTGTCAAACTAGGGGAGAGAAAAGGGTTTTTTTAAATATTTTGACTGAATTGCCTCTTGTGCTTTCATGTCTGCCACTCACAGCTCCACAAGACTTGTCAAATTCATTTTTCTAAGAGGAAGATGTGAATTTTCTTCCTGTTTTGCTCCAAGGTAAAATCTAGGAAAAGGGAGAAAGGGAGGTATCTGCAGGAGTCTTCTGTATCTTTCCATATGCTAAATATTTCTCCCTCTGCTCTTGGACAGCATAATTAAGAAGTACTCATTTAGAGTCTGAGTCTTTAATCATGGTTTTCATAATAAAATCCTCTCTGTTATGATGGACTTCATGTTAGTTCTCCTTGAGTGAACCCCAAACTGATTACTTGACAGGGAGCATTATCTAATTAATGATTTAGAGAAAGCTACCAAATTACACACAGAGATTGAGCAGCATATGGTGATTCAGTTTTAATCCTCTTCTCCAGAGCCTAATCCCAGGTGGGGGACTACAGTCTTCTGAATATTAAACTATTTGCATCTATACTATCCCAGAAAATTAACTTCTTGCCCTTATGGATGTTACATCATTTCATCCATAGTGACAGAGAGGCCTATGCCCATTCCATTTTAGACAGCATGTGTTGCATGTCCACAAAATCCACTTGTTCACCACATTTCTGAGCAGTTCCTCAACATTTCTGTGCCTTTTCAGCTCTGTTGCTCTCACTCTCATCCTCATCCCTGCAATGCCACCCTCAGCACTTGTTTGCCAAGGCACTCATCGAGTCCTCTACTCCTGATGAGCAAGCCTCCCTCAAACCTCTTCAGCACAGAAAGCCAAATTCCTTACCATTTCCTTTCATCTGTTCTCAGTACATGAATGCCCCAGATGGACTTCAGGAAATAGTATTGGGGTTTTGAAATTTTTATTTAGCTCTGATGACTACTCACCAATCTATTTCAATGAGTAACTGAGCACACTAACAGCTAAGTTCACTTCAGATGCTATACAGTTTCATCTGATCTCGAATATAAATGTTGCTGCATATTTTTTTAACCTAGCCTTAGGCTAAAATGGCTTCAACACTTTTTAGTGAGGGTGAGGAGGAGGGAGGGAAGAGAAAATCTAAACCTTGCTCTTCAAAATGCAGTGTTACATTTTTCAGCCCAAATGCCCATGCAAATGACAAATGTAGTGCCAGACTAGAATTCATGCGGCCTCAAACTTAGGGACAGAAGTAAAATATTTAGAAAAATGTATACTCAGAAATAATACCTTTCATGATGCTCCACAGCCATCTTCATCAAAGCTCTGCGCATGGCCTGAAAACCAACCTGCTGCTAATCCTATGTAAAGCCACATGAAACCCTGTTCTGCATTCAGCCCCTTAAATTTACATTAAGGGTTTCCTTAAACCCTTTCATAGCACCACACAGAACACACTCTCACCTCACACACCAACTATTCTCCCAAATACAAACATGGCCTTACAATCAATCTCTTCCAGGCAAAAACCAGCAGGTGCTCCCCTCGAAGCCAGGCAGAGACAGGCAATGGCACCAACCAATAGGTGTCACTAATTATTTAAATACCCACACATGGCTTCAACCCATGAAGTACAAAAGCACCGCTGCTTAGTCACTGATGCAACAGGCCAGGTGAGAAGACTGGCAAAACCAAACCTAGGGTGCATCATCTACTGGTTTTGCATCATCAGAGGCCCCTGAACAGTACAGCAATGTCTGATGTGAGCATTTAAAATCTGTAACTGGTAAAGGACTGGAAAAGAACACAGACCTGCAATGAGAAGGATGATTGACCCAGTGCTTATTTCTCCCTAAGCAGCACTGCCTTTGTCAGTGCTTTAGCAAGAACAGCTGTAGGGTGTGCTGCTCAGGATATCTGCTCTAGGATCTGAGAAAGCACAGGTTTCACTGACTGGCTGCACTTGTTGGCATGACGCCTGCAATCATGGTCTAAATGTTGCAGGAGAGACAGGCAAAACCATAGCTTTGATCTTAGCTACTCCATGCTTTTTGTCTGTCTAATTTCAACTGCACATTGTGTACATACTAGCCAGTTATTGCCAGCTCACTCTCTCCACAGTTAACAGTTACTCTTCATATGTTCTGTGCATTTATTTTTTTTCCAAGTTTCTATCTTCCTGCTTGTGTCACAGGTATCTGAATGTTCTTGTGCTATAAGTAGGTAGAATAACAGCTAACCTCTGCTGGGCTTGGGGTGAGAATGATTTAAAACTACAAATGAAGGACAGCAAAACTATTAAGTAAAAGAATGGCCAAAAATCAGTTTGGTTTTATACAGATAGTACAGGGAGGAATCATAGAATCATAGAATAGTTAGGGTTGGAAAGGACCTTAAGATCATCTAGTTCCAACCCCCCTGCCATGGGCA
>WYDI02041880.1:0-14054 GCA_009867235.2 Psittacus erithacus
CAGGTTGTGGGGGGAAAACAAGCAGGCTACATGCTTTGTCTAATTTACGACTAAGCTTAAACCACAACACCATCTCATGCAGAGTTGCTCTCAGACACCAGACTGTGAGCCAGAATTCCTTCCCAAGTTGATCTCTGTTATCAAAAAGAATACTGATAACTAAGTATCTGTGCCAAAAATGTAGACGGATTCAAAAACCATTTGGGTAAACTACTAGGGGGAAAAATAGCCATCAAGGGTTGTTAAGAACAAACTCTGCTTTGACTTAGTAAGGCCTTTGAGGTGCAAATAACTAGAAGCTGAGAAAATATGCCAAGCAAATATCATCGTGTGGGATTCCTTGGGTCACTCTGCAAAAGCGAAAAATGGATTAGATGGACAGTTGATCTTTTATTGCTCTGCTCCTTATATTCTCATTTGGAGCATTTACCTAATCTGAGTTACTTTAATTAATAATTTGGCTGGTGGTCTGTCTTCCCTTTCTCCCTTGTGTCAGAAAGCAAGCAAGCAGATGAACAATTCTATTTATTTGTCAAACATGGAATCATAGAATCTCTGCTTAACTTCTGCTTACCATGGCTGGAATAGAAATGAAAATAATTTCTACAGTGTGTTGCAGTGAGAGACCTATGTTGCATGTTCACATGAAAAAAACCACCACTACTCCTAAATGGTTCATAGTTATCTATCCTCCATTATCTCTCTTTGTGCTAGAAATAAGATATATTCCTGCCTTGGCCATCTTACCATCTCACTGAATAAAGTCTCAGTGGAGGATCAAGCATAGTATACTATCTTTCTATTCCTCCTAGAAACCCCTGAGTTTAATTGCATATTTGCTAAACAGAGAGAACTAGCCGAAAATGTATATAAATGTGACCTTGTGGTTGCTATAACACTGATTAAAACTTAGGAGGGAAAAAAAGCCTTTTCTCATTACTGACAGTATAAAAAGATTTCTGTGGTATATTTTTTATAATAGTAATATTAGTAATAATGATAATAATGAAACAATTTTGTTATAATTCTTTCATCTCTACTGTATTTAGAATCTAGAAAGAGTCAGCCAAGAATAGAAACCATTGTGAAAATATTTTTGTCTGTTCTACACATAGCAGGCTATTTATTTTTTTTTTTTCGCATCAGCTTCATACAGGCAGAAGACCTTTATCTCAGCAACTGGTGGTTTTGATTTGACTCAGTCTGACAGTCTTCACTTTGCCCTGCTTTGACTCACCAGTTCTCTGATTCAACCATGTAATAAACTGAAGTGGCAAAAAGGAGATGAGAGGTGCTTCTTCTCATAACAATAGAGCTTATTCTCAGTTCTGAGCTCTTCAAACCTCTCTCCAGAATTACAGTGATACTCTAAATATCAAACTGTCATAGAAAATTGGGGCTACATCTCCTTCTTAGGTTCTTAGCTCATATAATCTGGAGAACTCAGCTCCTAGTCTGTAGATCCTGATAATGTTTAAGGATGAGTAAAGTGTCCATCTAGCTGGTGACATGAAAGCAGAAGAGTTTATGTGTTCATACAGAACTATAAACCACAGAGAACTCACATGTGGGCTGTGGTTTCTAATTCATAACATGTACCAAATGTACCAAAGTTCTGGAGTGTGAGTTATCTCACCCTAATACCTTCGTGTCAAATTAGTCAGATCAATAATGGTCTCAAATGTGAAATACTATAAGGAAAGCCTAGGTTCTTAGGGCTAAAGCAGGGTGAAATGTCATGTTATGTGGTGACTAAGGAGATTGAGAAGTCCTGGGAATTAGGTGACTGACGCTGGCTTGAACACCTAAGTCACTCTATGGGTTTAGTGCAGTGGTTCTGAGTATCACTAACCTCTTACAATGATAACGATAATAATTATGATTTGGATCTTAAACTTCGAAGAAGCTGAAGTGAGATTTGTGACCCTCAAATGGGGTCACCAGTGGAAAACTTGATTACCCATTCCCTGTGTATCTTGATTTGTAAAAGTACTCCTTTAATGATACTTTAAATTGGAAGAGACGCTAATGCTATGGTTTCCTTGATGTGGGTGATTCATCATGCTCAATTCAAAATTCTTCATCACAGAACAAATGTTTCTATTAACCTTTCTTTCAAGGAAGCCAGCAGCCATCTACACCTTACTAAATCCAAGGCACCATGCAAGCTAATAGCCATACAGATGTAGTCAACTTGTTAATTGCTCCCCCTGAAATGACAAGAAGTGAATTCGTAGCTGTCAGATCCTCCCACTCAGTAGCACAATCACAGGCTTAAAAGAGTAGTGAAATTGCTACCTGCTATTCTTCTTCCCCAAGATAAGGGTACTTGGACTCCTGTTAATTATCATGTTTTGATTAAACAGGAGCACTTCGTTCACTTTGTTCATGTACACCTTTGAGTTAAATGACATTTTTCTGGAAGCAACGAAAGTAATGATATGCCTTTATTAAATATTAATAGCATTATCTATATTGCAAGTGGTTTCTAGCAGAAAAGCAAGTGCTACAGCAAAGGTTCACCTGAGTTACTTTAGCCTTGATTTGCAAAATTGCTAACAGTTGTAAGAAATCATATTTTCTCTTTGAAACCTGCTTCTGACAAAAATATTTGTCACTCAAATGGTCTTAGTCGCATGGGTGGGGCACTTTATAAGCAAAATTTATCCTGTTCGAAGGACTGCAGTACAAGAAGAGCTGAGTGAGATTTTTGGGCAGCAGGTCCTATCCTGTATAACTGTTTATACAAATCGATCATATCTATACATATTTGCAGATAGAGTCATAAATGGTGTCTTCGTGGATAACAGCATTTGCATCATGACTGATAGTTATTGCACAGGGAATGGATTAATGCCAATACTCAGTTTAAACTTCAGTTTAGAAGGTTCTTTTGACTTGTTGCATCAGGATATTGAGTCAGAACTGAAGTAAAAGAACCACAATGCTTCCAAATCAACAGTGTCAAAGTGTTCACTGTGTGAAGGGCAAGTAGTACTGGAGAAGGTGGGGTTTTTTTAGTCAGTATTGTTATGAATGGTGGGTGGCTTGGGTTGATTTCTGTGGAGCATTTGCTTATCATGAATGCAGACTGAAGGTGTTAAGTGTGCATAAACTGTTACCATTTACTTGCACCATATGCATACTTTAAGCCAGCATGGCCGAGATCTGACTCTGTGCAAGATGCTGCATAACCAGGGAACACAGAAGGGAGTTTGCCTTGCTGGCTGCTTAGCTTTTACTTTTTTTGACATTCTTTGCCTGAAAATATCTTACTTTGAATATCCTGTTGTATGTTGTGCAACAAAATTGCTCTTAATTTTGGTTCTTCTTGAAAGCCACCCAGACCATTGTCTCCTTTTCCAACTGTTTTGTTAGTAAACGTCATGTTAATGAGGGCCCAAAGGGAGAAGACAAACCGTATTTAACTCACTCGAAGTTCAATTCACTCAGATTTCTGTTTGCACAAAACCTTTTAGAGCACAGATAGTGCTTCTTTTCTTGTGCTTACCACAGACTAAGTGAGATGAAGTTGCCTTTGCTTCCCCTGCTTTTCAGCAGAGAATGAAAGGGTAGCATAACAATGAAACTGCAAACTGATATTGAAGAAGAGGTGCTTGTATGTATCTATAGGTAAAATGGGGGGTGGGGAGAAAGGAAAATACAAAAGACAGTGCAATGGATAACCCATTTTCCAATTTGGAAGGCACCAAGTGCATTTTAGGTCACCATGACAGCTACCATGTGAGTACGTAAAGGTGAAAATCAATCAGGCTCCTTCAGCAGTTGCGTGTTACTGGTCTTGCCCTGCAGAGCACAGATCTGAAACATTAGGCAGCCCAACAAGAGGGAGAAAATTAATTCAGGAGCAGCTGTTTTAAGACAGATACATAATGGCATTGAAAGAGGAGCTCTGTGGTGAGGTGAGAAGCAACAGAGTGCCCATTAGGCTGAGAAAGCTTTTAGTTTGATCGCTGTAACCAAATGCAGGCAGAGTACTGTCCCTGTCAGCCAGAGCCTAAGTTAAAGGAGGGAGATGAGGGTATAACAATGGAGATAGGTCTATTAAAAACCGCTAATGACAAATGGTCAGAATGCATGGGGCTGACTCAGCCAAAACTCAAGTCTTTGTTCTGCTGCAATTCTGGATGCTTAACAGGTAATTTAGGCCCTGTCCCCCTCCAGGTATTTAGGACCATTTTTCATTGACGGTAGCAGGATTAAGCAAAGAGGTTTATTTGAGTGTAGTCTAGCTATGCTTCTGCTTTCCACTGAGGATATTAACAGTGCTTATTTCAGGAGGACGAAATCAACTAATAGTCATGAGTTGTTCTGTTTTTTTGTTTTCAGACTTAAAAGTACCTTGTTGTACTTCTGTTTGCATATTTACTCCTTGAAATCATGAATTATCTTATGAACACAACAGGATTTGGTTTTATGTGCCACTGTAGATACAGGAACCAGAACACTTAGTTAGTTAAGAGCATGTCGTAATGCTGAACAAAGGCTAAATAAAAGAAACAAAGAATTGCATCTTGAATTGCAATTAATACAGGCTTAATTTGACAGGCTGAGAAAGTTGGGGCTGTTCAGCCTGGAGAAGAGAAGCTGCGTGGAGACCTCATAGCAGCCTTCCAGTATCTGAAGGGGGCTTATAAGGATGCTGGGGAGGAACTATTCTTTAGGAACTGTAGTGACAGGACAAGGGTACTGGGTTCAAACTTAAACAGGGAAAGTTTAGGTTGGATATAAGGAATAAGTCCTTTACTGTAAGGGTGGTGAGGCACTGGAATGGGTTGGCCAAGGAAGTTGTGAATGCTCCATCCCTGGCGGTGTTCAAGGCTAGGTTGGATGGAGCCTTGGGTGACATGTTTTAGTGTGAGGTGTCCCTACCCATGGCAAGGAGGTTGGAACTAGATGATCTTAAGATCCTTTCCAATCCTAACTATTCTAGGATTCTGTGATTCTATGATTCTATAGTAAGGAAAGTTAGAATGCACAACAGTAGCATGAGTTCAAATTTAGCAAGGCCATTTGAAAACAGCGTTGCAGAATCCTTTCTGAAGGCATATGTGGCCAACACTTCAGTTTAGTATCTTATCTGAAAATATGTGTATGGTAATTTGAATGCTAAAATGAAAACTGTAAGATAGAAAGTGCTGTGTTTCTCATCATGCAACTGAATGTACAATGAATAAATGTATGAATTCCTTTTATGTTAAGCACTTAAGATGACTAATGCTTTTGTTTTTTTCTCAGATTATTTTAATTTTCTCAAGGCCTATACTATAGTCTTTGTATAAGAATAAAGCTAGCAGAGAGGTTCTGTCTGCATTAAAATCTGCATTACTTACCTGCTTCTCTTTCATAGAAACAGCAGAGATGTTCAAAGTGTGTGTTTACTGAAAGAAGACATTTTATCTGTGGGTTTGGAAGGCAGCAGTCATTTTTTCTGTGCTCTGCAAAACAACTTCAAGATCCTTCTACCTGGAATGATGCTGTCTGTTACTAGCATTATACAGGCAGGAGCAGGCGACTTGTGCTGTTAACACAAAATTGAGCAAAACCTGAAAGAGCTGACAAAGACCTGACAAAGCCAAACAAATGATAGCACGATGACAAAATCAGTTCAATGCTAAGAAATAAAAAGCAGCAGCCTTGGAAATAATAATCTGAAGTATTCTTAATTGCTGGTATAATGTAGAATTGTGTAGCCCTAGACGGAACTGGAAGTGGGATATTTAAGTAGCCTAGATACTAGTCTAGTGCTAATTTTCCCACTTGCCTTGTCTTAAAGGATTCTATCTACGTGAGTATTTACAGAATACAAAGCAATCAAATCTGTCAGTTCTAATATTCTAAGCCATTCATTGCTTATCATGTGTGCATAGCTCATAAGAAGGCAGCCTCTGTAACTTGGTGTCCTTGTCTGCAAAATACTGATAGCAATGCTCACCGAAATTATAAAACTCATACTCCAGGAAAATAATTACATGCTAAGGGAAATGGCAAGCCTAATGTATTTTGATGGGCAATTCCTATGACATGCATATTTTTATCTTGCATAGAAGGAAGTTATGTGTAGTAGTTGTACAGTGGTTTAAGTGCCTGTTCATTCACTCTCTTTTTATTTAAAAGTGCCTTGTTGTAAATATGTGCAGCACACACCCAGCCAAGGACTCATGGTCATCTTCCGTTTAGGAGCATCTCTGAATTAAAACGCATATGTAGTAGATAATCTAAGCCCACCAAGAGCTGGGTGTCCTGCTGTCTCTTTGGCACACAGGCAGAACAACAAAAGGCAGAACTCCAGGTGTGGCTGATGGAGCTTGGACTTCCTTCTGCTACACTGGCATCTACTTAGCCAGATAAAATATCTTTTGGCTCATCTATACATCTGAATCTGGTTGCTTTTAACTGCAATTTATAGTGTATAAATCAAAGAAGGAGAGAGCCTATTTGTTTAGAAGAAGTATCAGCAGAATAAACAAAATGGAAGAAAGAAGCAGCTGACCTATATTTCAGGGAGTGGAGCATGTCTGTAATGCAGATGAAAAGCACATTCTAACTTGCCTTCAAGTTGTACACCATCCAAATCTATTTGGCATGAAGCAGTTACCTGCTCATAGTTAAAAAATTGCTTTGATATATTTTTTATGAATCTATCTTGTCCTGTGCTAACTGATGGCAGCACAGCCCTGCATTAATTATTGTAATTCTGTCTCCAGAATGATGTCCTATAAAAAAGGAAATCTGAAAAAAGAGGATGTGCTTATATTACAAGAAAAAAAAAAGCTTAAGGAAGAATATGTTTTTTTTCTTTCAGAGTACTGCAAAGGACAATCAAACAATTAAGAAAAAGATGTTAAAAATATATTTTGAGAAAATACATTTTCCTGGTTTAGATGAAATATTCAGTAAAGGAGGAAAGAATTAAGAATAAAACAGAATAGGTAACATTCAGAAAACAGCTGCAGCTCTATTTTTTTTCTTTTTTTTCTCCAACCTGGAAAACAGTAAATGTTCAGTAATAATTCAAGCAAAGTGGCATATTATTTTTAAGCTGCAATTTTTATCTATTTTCATTTTTACTTATGATGTTTGTCAAAAAGAAAATTCTTGAAGAAGTTTCTATTCTATATGGAATTAAAAAAAGACAATAATTCTCCTTAAAAAATAAGTTTACTAGTTATTTTATCTATCCAGTTCATATACTCAAGTATTGTGCAGATTATAAGGATGAGGGGTTTTTAGTTAATTTTTCAATTTGGTAGCCTACAAAATACTCATTCTTTCAGTTTCTGTTTGAATTGCAGTTTTATATTAAAACAATATCAAACTTCAGTCACAGATCTGTTACTTTTAATACCCTATATTTCTGCTGCATTTTACTTGAACCAAAACCTGGGACTTTACAGTTAACCTCATAGAAGAAGGCTAATACTGATGTTAAAATAAAAAATACAGTTGTTACCTGCATTATTGTCTTGTGTCTGACTATTATTCTTGTCTCTTTTTTGTATGTTATCTTAGTGCTTTACTGAAACAGTGGCTGGAGTTTGGTCTTTTAATAAATATCACTGCTTAGGGCTGTTGGATGTGAAGTCCAGGAGCACGAGGTTTAGCAGCTCCCAATTAACTTTGAAGGGACCATTACTTTAGTGCTACAGATGAATTAAGTGAAATAAAAAGTAATATACCAGAACATGGTGAATAGTAAATATACCAGACAGCATTTGTAATAATGTGAATAATTTTCAAAGAAAAGAGATTAGGCAGTGAGTTTGCTGGTGCTCCTGATGAAGAATTTCCAGCTTTGTGTTATATATACTCAGATGCTATTTCCGTTGAACATCTTCGCTTCTGCTCTTCTCAGTCCACGTATAAACAGCATGTTACTCTCAGATCTCAGGGTTTCTGTTTCCTTTATGTGATGATAATGTGAATTACGTTGCGTGGACTAAAGAGACTAGCCACACAGTAGTGCCTTCTGAAATCCTTTAGGAAGCATGCAAAGACACCAGAGTTCCTGCTTAGTATCATAGCTACTAATAAAAAAAAAATATGTTAACTTGTGTCTAACAGACATGTCCAACTCTTGACCTGTAGGAGGTTATTTCTTTCCAGGTTTATGCCTCTACCTTGTAGCCCTACTGCGTAAAATGAAGATGTTTGTCTATGTAATCCCTCCCTCAGCTCTATTTCCTGTTACTTCCTGACATGAAATCACAGCTTGAAAGTGTTTAGTGTAGGCCAGAACTAAGTGATACGGCTTCTCCACTCTTAGTTTTTCTTCTTGGTCCAAATGTCATGAGATGGGAAATATGATTTTCAATTTATGGAATTTCCTTCTACCTCCTGTGCTGGAAAAATTCATTGACCTAATAGCCCAGGAGATCAGTAGGTACAAAGGGTAAGTAGAAGATAGTGCCTCTCAAAGGACTGGTTGTGTTTGAACATTAAGAAGACGATAGGTCATAAATGGATGCTATGCTCTCATCTCTGGTGTGAAGGCGTCAGCTCAAGGTAGCAATTCCCTTGATAAGTGTGGGCTTCAGCACTTCCTCTAAAATAAATGTCCTAAGAAAAGCAGGCATTTACTCTCCCATTTATTTTCCATTCAAATACATGTTGAGAATACCCGAGATATCTTTTATCACACATCAGGTAAGGGTATTTTTAAGCTTTTCTAAGTTATCTGCACTATGCTTTTTTTTTTTTTTTAAAAAATATGCAGGGAAAGAACAATGCAAAGACAAGTCATACCTCCTTCCTCTTTCATCTCTACATTTCTTGGGGCGAAGACAAATCCACAAATGCAATTGCCTAGAAAACAATTTAGATTCGTGTGTTTGGTCAGTGCTCGCACAGTATGTTTAAATACCACCAACAGAAGATTTTAGCATGTATTAAGAATGAAAATATGAAAATGGCTCAGTGGTTCCGGCACATCTTTGTGAAGTGTTTTAGGGTCAGTAGTTTGAAGGGAAAAAAAAAAAAAAGTTAAACGGAATGGATTTGCATGTTCAGTGTTATCTTTGAAAGTACAAGGGTTATAAACATAGCTTTTAACAATTGAAACTTTCCTGATTACAGGGACAGGACATTGGAGTTCACCTGGAGTAGCTCAGCAGGGTATTAGATGTAAATATTTTACATTTGCTTACTGAAAGTTATGACATATTCAGAGGCCAGTAGGTCTTTTAATTATAACTAACTCTGAAAACCTAATGCTTTTTTAGCTAACAGAATAGGATTTATCTAGTTTTCAATTTCATTTGTATCCAAGTTGAATTCAAGTATGCAAATGTGTCTCCGCATTAACTGTTTTAAAACTACTGCCTTGAAACTGACATTAGTCTAAGTGAAGAGAAAAGCAGGGCCACGGTACACTGGCTTTATATTATCTAGCTGCAAAGCCAAGAGTGCAGGCTAAATTTACGCAGGTCAAATGTTAATATATCTGCATGAATGTAATGCAGATGGGCACCCACCTGCATGGAAATATATTAATAATACTTCATATTATTAACAGAATTCATGTTGGAAATAGCATGATTAGTTACATATTTTCATATCTTGCTTTTCATTTTTATTTAAGAAAAAAGACAAAAAATAAAAATTGAAAAAATTCTGCTGCATATGTTATTGTTGTGCCATAATAGATTATTTAAACTGTAACAAGCTTAATTCATTCTGTACAATCCCTCTTTGGAGCTGAGTTTCTTATTCAGCAATCCCTAGAAAGAAATCTATTGACAGAAACATATGTTGGTTGGAGTTTTCTGGCTTTCTCAGCAAGGCAATGTATCATACAATTAATTAAGCCTCTGGGTCATCCTAATATCAATAGGATTAGGTATTTGTTTAAAACAAGCCATATGCCTAAGTAATTTGCTGAACTGAGGCCTAAAAGAAGCAGGAGTCATGGAAATTACTGTATGTGATTATGTCATTAAAAACAGTTTGCTGTTGACTGTGTAGGAGTGGGCTCAGTTAACACCATCCAAAATCATTCACATCCACAAGCTTTAGATTTTCATTTGTGTTGGCAGAAGGCAGGTTTTTACATGCTATTATGAAATGTCATGTGATGTCATATATATATTACCACAGAAATTGGAATATCCTGAGAATTCCAGCTACCTGCAGTATAAACTCATATTATAATCCCAGTATTATCTCAGTAATTATTGACAGCCTAGTCCTGAGGGTGTTTGGCAGCCAGGGCGAGCAGGATTAAGTCTTTGTACAGGGACAACCATATGGCCATGATAATTTGAGCAGCCTGGTCTAGTGAAAGGTGCCTCTGTGCATGGCAGGGGGTTGGAACTGGATGAGCTTTAATGTCCCTTCCAACCCAAACCATTGTATGATAAATGACACTCCTCAGATGCATTTAATACTTTTCTGTTGTCTTCATACCTAAATGTGGAGCCAAAGCATGTTATCAGTATCAAAAACCATTTAGGCTGCTAAGCATCATAGCTTAATTAAACAACACAGATAATTTCAAAGACTGTTTCAAGTATAAACATGGCCCTGTATCTAAGCTTTGTTTAATTTTAGAAAGAATGTAGAAGTATGAGAAGGGAATGAAGTCGAAATGTGAGGATAATAATTTATGCAAATAGTAGTTCACCTGTTTTGGTTTTTATCTTCCAAATTTAGGTTGACAAAATCATGAGCTAAGGGAACAGTCCACCAAGTGCAGGTTTTTCCTCCTCCACCCTCAGCCATGATGAGTGTGAGGACACTGATTACAGAATTAATTATAAGAATCCATTTTCATCCTCTCCAGAGATATACGGAGGTGTAATTAATTGCTCTGACATATCTGAGCCAGAAGCCCACTTCAGCCACAGGGAGACTATCCCAGTAATTTAGTCGATC
The DNA here is from genome assembly GCA_009867235.2 of Psittacus erithacus. Lineage (NCBI taxonomy): Eukaryota > Metazoa > Chordata > Aves > Psittaciformes > Psittacidae > Psittacus > Psittacus erithacus. The sequence goes on from WYDI02041880.1 coordinate 10,894, forward strand.
TCCAGCTTGCAACTATTTGCTAGAAAAGCTCTAGCTTTCCTAGTGAGGAAATGTTACTGTGGCAAGTAAAAACCATTCTGCTGCATAGCACCAACACACCACCTCTGAATTGTTGCGACTTAAACACCTATTGTCTGCTATCCCTTTAAAGAGTAGCATATTTACTTTAAGTTTTTGAGGTAGTGTAATAGAGAAGACTAGATCCCTCCCTTTTGCTAATACTTTGCAGTGATTTCAAAATGTGTCTTTTTGACTTGAAAGAAAGCAAAGTTATGTCAGACTGGAGACCTTTTGAAAAGCCTACTCCAAATGAGCAAAACTATGTCATTTTCCATTCTCTGAGCCACTCCTGTGCTTAAGCCATACTGAACTGTGTTTTTCAGAGGATGCTTATAAAACTCAAGTCCGAATTGATGATGAACCAGCCTATTTGGACATACTGGACACTGCTGGACAGGTGAGTAGTTTCCCAATGTGAATCATTCAATCAGAGATTAAACCAATGAGTTTAACCTCAGGTATATGGGTCACAAAGCTAGAAACAATCTTTGCTATTTAAACATAAAGGGAGCAGTGGCAGAATAACACTGAGGGATTAACAAAGGGGAAGATTAAAGGAGTGCTTCTAATGGTATACTATAACTTCAAAATCTGACCAGAAGAGACAGAAAAATGTAATTGAATAGAAGATAAAATGCTGTTTGTTTTTTCCTCTGAATGCAGAAAGATCTGTCACCGTCATGGAATGAATAAATGCTGTTGTTGGTTTGTCTTACGTGTTCATCATTCCTGTTTTTCTATATGTTACAGAAATCTTCTGTTCTACTTGTAGTTCAAGTATTTTGTTACCATTCTTCTCATCCCCACATTATATTTAAGCATCAAATGCTCACCCATATAAAAAAGATCTTAATGCTGAAAGTGTTACGCAGTGTACATGTAATATGTTTATGCATGTGTGAGCATCTGCCAGAGAATTAAGTTGCACATCCAGCAAGGCAAAAGGAGGAGATTAAATGTGAGAACCTGACTTCGTTCATTCCCCTTCCATCTCAAAACATATTTATTGTTTAATCAAAATGTTGCAGCTGGTTGGGCTTTTCCTGAGGCATGAGTCAGGTTCTGTTTGAAGGCTTTGATAGCTTCGTGAGTTTCCATAGTGAGTGCGTGTGCACCTTGTACTGAGTCAGTCAGCAAGGACAGTAAATCCCTAATACAAACAAACAAACAAAAAGATTTAGGAAGTATGAGCCTGGAAACCTTGATCTTAGATTCCCCAAACATCTAAATGCACCATAGCTGGACATTGCAAATGGTGGGAAATGCAAGTCTGCTGCCAGGAATTAAGATGGCATCAGGTTGTATAAGTTTAATGTAGTTCAGCAGGATTGTGGTGTGAGTTTTACATGGGAATGGAATATAGGCCAATTTCAAATAGAACTCAACCCAGTTTTAGGAATCAAAAGATGCCCTGAATTATTCTTCCTTGAGCCAATACTATACAGTCTCAGCAGTTAACCAGTGACTTGCTGCTGAGTCTCCTGTCAAAGTGTTTGATTTCCCAGAAAATTTAAGCTGAATTTCAAGGCATGTCTCCAAAGCTGTGAATTTAATTGACTTCAGATTTACTTTAGTCCTGTTTTGTAGATTTACGCTATAAAATAGAATACTTTCTTACTCAGAGCTAAAGATAAATGATGAATCAGAGTTTATGTGTCCAGATTTTTGCTAATGGAAAGAGGAGCAAACTGCTATGCAGGATTTTTTTTAATATGATGTAAAAAGCCAAGAAGAATAGTTTATTTTCTTCTTTTTTTTTTTGCATTTGTTTTTGTTATTAGAAATATTGAGGGTTTTGTTGTTGATAAATGAAAGATAGAATCAGCTATTGAAAATATATTTCTCTTCCTAACCCCTACCAAAACCAAAGACTCCTTTTTTCTTCAACAGAACAAATATTTTAAAATGAGGTTTTATTTTCTGTTAATGTTTTTTAAAATGAAAATAGAAAAAAGGCCCAATTTTCAATCTCTTTGAAAGGTTATTTTTTTTTATTCAAGAAAAGAAAATCTCTTTGAAAGATTATTTTTTTTATTCAAGAAAAGGAAAAAATTTTCCTATGTACTGAACATCTAGGTAGCTGAAAATAGGTTTTCCAAATTAAAGAAAGCTTATCTTTTGTCAACAATGTTCACTTTTTTAGGAAAAAAATCCCCACAAAACTGTACAATTTTGATATTATTTTTTTATTTTTGTTCATGCAAAAAAATAGAACAAAACCTCAATGATGGTTTAGTGGTGGACTTGGCAGTGCTGGATTAATGGCTGAACTCAATGATCAATATGTCTTTGGCTATTTTTTAACTTAAAGTTCTTTTCTTAAAATGAAAGTTTTATTTTTGCGTCTACATTTCAATTAAAACAAATCCAAAAATACATTGGATAAGGGGCAATGGGTTCAGAGTTAAACAGGGTAGATGTAGGTTGGATATAAAGAAGAAATTCTTCCCTGTGAGGGTGCTGAGGCGCTGGCACAGGTTGCCCAGAGAATCTGTGGCTGCCCCATCCCTGGCAGTGTTCACGGCCAGGTTGGATGTGGCTCAAAGCAGCCTGATCTAATGCAAGGTATCCCTGCCCATAGCAGGAGATTGGAATTAGATGAACTTAAAGGTCTTTTCCAACATAAACAGTTCTATGATTCTGTGATTCTAGCTGTACTCCACAGCTCCAGAGTAAATCAAGACCTAACCCAGCTCCCACTGAAATCAACAACTAAAATAGCCTCCATCCTCACAGAAGGCTTAAGGGTACTCTCGATGAAGTTCAGACTGAAATCCTGCTGTGCCTTTCGTGACAGGATAAAAATTGAAAGCACCCAGTCATGCTGATGATAGTGTGGTCTGATGGTGACCCACTGAATTTCAGATCCAAGCAGAGATGCTGCTACAGCTTCTAAATCATGTAGTGGAAATCTCGTTTCTCTCTGGGTGGCCTCACAGTCATAATTACTTCACCATCAACTTTGAATAATGTCTTTAATCACTTCAGAAGATCAAGGAGCTAAAATTGTATTTTTTCACTATTTGGGTGTCATGGGTTCAGCAGTAGCAGTCATTTTTTCTCCTTCTTAGTGGCTGGTGCAGCGCTGTGTTTCTAACTTT
>WYDI02041882.1:0-11936 GCA_009867235.2 Psittacus erithacus
TCTGGGCACCCTGTGCCAGCGCCTCAGCACCCTCACAGGGAAGAACTTCCTTATCTCCAACCTGAACTTCCCCTGTTTCAGTCTGAACCCATCACCCCTTGTCCTATCACCACAGTCCCTGATGAAGAGTCCCTCTCTGGCATCCTTGTAGGCCCCTTTTTAGACACTGAAAGCTGCTCTGAGGTCTCCACACAGCTTCTGTTCTCCAGGCTGAACAGCCCATCTTATGTTCCCCTTGAGCTAGGCTGTGCTGCAGGACACCACGTTAGCAGAAGAACCCAGAAACCACAGCAAGGCATTGAGGAAGTGGGTAGACTGTCCCGTGAGTCAGAAAGCCTCACAATGACTCCTGTACCATGCCTGTACCACTGCGCTGGGTGGGCCACATGGCTGAGCTGCCCCATTGCCCATTCCTCAAGACTAGGCTTGAGGATCCTTGGCATCACATCCCACTGCTGCTGCACACATGTTCTTGGACGTGTTGCCTAGATACCTGCTTCTGACTTCCAGTGCTGCCATCTCCATGCCCTCCCAGAGCTTTGGTATTCTCCTGGGGAGGAAGCTGAATAACCAAGACACGCTTGCTGGCTCCTGTGCTAATCGTAATAAAGAATAAAGGAACTTTTAAAAAATAACTTCTCCTTTTTTCTTTTTTATCTTTTGTTTTGTTCCTTTGGAAAAGCCAGACCATGGGCTGTAGCTGTGGCTGCTTGCTGGGGCCTGCTCAAGAAACTGAGAATAAAATGGTTTTCCCCTCTAACTTGAACTGTTACTAACACCACCATTTGGCTGCTCTCGTAGGAAGTGCTGGTGGAGCTGCTGGAGCAATGTGTTGATGGCCTGTGGAAAGCAGAGCGGTATGAAACCATTTCTGAAGTGTCCAAACTGATCATTCCTATCTATGAGAAGCGGCGTGAATTTGAGGTGAGTGTTTTGAACCAGTTTGCGTATATGCAAACAGACATGGTCTCGTGTGAGGTGTCCCTGCCTACTGCAGGGATTGGAACCGGATGACCTTAAGGTCATTTCCAACCCAAACCATTCTGTGATTCTATGATACAAGGTAATTTTCTAGATCCCTCAGAAAAAATACAAGAGGCTTTTGTGTTTTTGAAGCTGTGAGTCACTGAATTGATGCCAGTAACACCCACCTTGCGCTTCATTGCTGGTCACTGAACGCATGAGTGAAAGCAGTGGTCTGGAGGGTAATTGTTACCGCCAAAGACACACAAGACTCATATTTAGTGAATAATTCCCACCTTCCTTCCCCTAAAACAAAGCTGTCATCATACCCTGTGATTGTCAAAGCCAGGTTCTTCTTGAGACTTGAAGATTGTAAGAGTTAAAAGCACAGTGGAGTGTTCAAAGAAAGGACTAGATCTGCCGGTAATTCCGTGCAAGTGGAGAGGAGGGAAGGAAGCTTTCCCAGCCTTTCACCTTGCTCCTTCCCAGAGCCTGCTGTGACCTGTGCTTCGGGGAGGCTGCTGTGCTCCTCTTTCCTTCCCTTATCCCATGACCCCCTCCACACCAGGACAGCATCCAGCTGTGCAGCTGAAGCTAGTGGAAGCCTTCATCTGGTTTTGATCAAAACCAGGTATCTGGGTAAAATACTGCAGGCTGCTCTACCCATGAAGGTTTGGTCGGGGGCAGGCAGGGACAGCAGGCTCAGCCTTCTCCCTAAGGGCAGCAGTGTCATTGCAGCCTGCAGCTCCTCTCAGACCTGAACCTGAGCATGTGTTTAAGACTGAGGTTTTTCAAAGAGCACTGCAAGTGTTCCACCTCCTTTGAAATCCACGTCTGAATTCTCCAAAGGACCATGATCAGATCTCTCAGAAGCTGCCAGTGTTGGCTGGAATGTTCTGCTTGCAAAATCCTGCTTTAATGATGTCAAAATCTGATTTCCAGAAACTAACCCAGCTGTACAGAACACTTCATGGAGCATACGCCAAGATATTGGAAGTCATGCATACCAGGAAGAGGCTTCTTGGAACCTTTTTTAGAGTGGCCTTTTATGGACAAGTAAGTACATACCCAACTCAGCAGTCACCCCTCACCGGCCATTCCCTAAAGCTGCTGCTCAGCCAGACCCAGAGCTGAGAAACCTATTGGCTCCTCTGGTGCAGGCACTGGTGCATCTTTGTGAACGTTTCCATATTCCACCCTTAGGGTGAGGGTTTGTGTCTCTCCAGGAGCGCTTGATTTATTGTAGTTTATGCTTCTGCTGATGAGCTTCCCATAAAACACCTCAGCAGGTTGGAAATGGCTTAGTGGGTTCAGTGGTGGTGATTGTAATTATGGTTATTATAAACTACACAAACACAATTTAGCATGTGTGGTATGTACCAGTCACGGTACATAACCATTGTATACAAATAGTAGTAATAACATTTTCTTCTACAGACAATTGCTGCTTTTTTTCTAGCTATTACTAGAGTAAAAGGTTATTACAGAAGCCGGAGGCACAGTATGTCAGTATTGGTTATGTACTTGTAGAGAGAGCATTTTTGTTAACTGAGGTAGCTGGAAAAAATGGCCAAGATCCGGGGCTCAGAGTCCCAAGAAGGAGCACGATCTCCTGCCTGATGAAGGCTTCTGAACCTGAAAGTAGTTGTGTTTTTATTTTTCTCCTCCAGCTATAGCAGTTAATCTAATAAAGTGCCTTACCCCTCATCTCCCTTGTGTCTCTGAACTGTCTGCTTCTGCTTCTGGACCTGTAACCATGGGGGACATACAGAACCCCTCTTTAGAAATACTGTGTAAATTATATTAGCTCTGTCTTTCCACATTCCTTCTTTTAAAGGAAGTGATTAACACCCCTGAAACCATCTTAGGCTGGTGCCTTTGAACACCACTGTCATTACATGCACAGCATGTTGGAGCACTGACTTTTGCTGCAGCAAACATACCTTTTAAGTTTGTCCTCATCTTATCTTCGACTTTGGGTATGTGAAAAGTGAATATGGTTAGCAATAGATAAAAGGAAACAACTGCTAGCTTAGTTTTCTAAACGCTGTAGAAATAAGTGGATCAGCCCCTAAAATTCAGCAATGGATCATCCTGACAACCAACACTTGATCCAGTTTTGCACTTGAAAGCTTTGCTGGCTTTATACGCCAGCTACACAGACATAGTTTTAACACTGTGTCACAACTTCCGATGGGAGCAGCTTGCCAAAACATGAAGCTTTCATGTTGTTCCCAGTACAGGAAGGACTGGTGATGCAGGCACAACCTTTAATGCAATTTTGTCTCTACAGCAAATACACGAAGTTCCACTTCCCTGAATAGAAGAGGAATCAAAGCAGAGGAAACCCATTTCTTTATTTACTGCTTCAAGTCCCTTTTAGGCTACACAGAATCCTTCAGTGTTCACGTGGCTCTGCTATCAGGGCTTCCTCCACTTGCATGTCTTTCTGCTCCTTCCCTATGCCTTATTTTTGTGGGTTTTCTCCTGCTGGCCCCTTTCCATCCTTCCACAAAGTCAAGTGCTGGTGAAACCTGGCTTCCACAGTGTTTATATTGCTCTCTGGTCATCCTCCAGCCTTTGCGTTCAGCAATGACATGTTGTGTTGGCTGAGGAAATTCATGACTTTTTTACATTAACCTGAAGGAACCTGTTGAAAGGCAAAGCTCAGTGAGACCTCATGCAAGCTGTAGCCTTCTGAACCTTCGTGGCTCTCTGAAATGCCAATGGAAACTTGCTTTCAAAGTAGGAAATCTGAAATAAAGTTTTCCAAGCAAAGAAACCCAGTGATTCCTCACTACCTCTTTGTGATTAATGCTAGACGTTCTTTGAAGAAGAAGATGGGAAGGAATACATCTATAAGGAACCCAAGCTGACGGGCCTCTCGGAGATCTCCTTCCGGCTTCTTAAACTTTATGGAGAAAAATTTGGGTCGGAGACTGTAAAGATTATCCAGGATTCTAACAAGGTAGAGTTCAACTGCATGAACAAGCTGATGAAATGCAAATAGTGGTGAACATCGGGGTCATATTACATAGCAGGGGGTGGAACTGGAGAGCTTTAAGGTCCCTTCCAATCCAAACCGTTCTATGAGCCCTCTCTTCCACTCTCTTACAAGCACCTTGCTTCCATTTGCTTCTGTCATCCCCATGCTCCTGGGTGGACATATTGCACAGTTTGACAAGTTTTGGTGCTGATCTGGCACCCAGGAGGAAATAAATGAATTGGGAATTATGAATGGGAAACAGTAATCTGCATCTCCCTTGAGCCTTGTTGTTGGGAAGCACAGAGGAGCAGATGATTGGCAGTGGAATTGTTGTTGCTTTGACACTGCAGGTCTAAAAGAGAATCTTTTGGGGCCTTGCAGCCTTAGCTCCTTCCTCTTCCTGTGGAGTACTCATTTATGCTCCCTGCAAGGACTGTTCACACCCTTATCTTGCAACCGTGGATGTGTCTGGGTTACTGAGGACGATGTTGGTGATCCCAAAGCTTGCTTTGGGCAAGCCTGCAGATTTGCGTGCCACAGCACAGCACTGTAAGAGTGCTAATTTATGGCCTGGAAGCAAGACAGTCACACTGGAAGGACTGAATAGCACAAGCATGTTCTGCATTGATGAACAAGGTGATATGGCTACCTGTTGCAGATGAGGTATTTCTTGTGCCCAACCTCCTTGTCTTGTGTATCTGGTAGTGGATGGTCTAGACATCACGGCTGGGGTCAGGAGGAGTGTTTGGTGTGTGATTCACTGCATGCAGTGGAGCTGAGTCAGCAGGGAATCAGTTTAAATCCTATCCCACGTTAACCAATTGTAAGTCAGGTTATTAATCTTTGTTCTTCTGGTGAGTAACCCTCTTATTTCACAGGTCAACGTTAAAGACCTCGATCCCAAGTATGCCCATATTCAAGTGACTTACGTGAAGCCCTATTTTGAAGACAAAGAAATGTCTGAAAGAAAGACTGAATTTGAAAGAAACCACAACATCAATAGATTTGTATTTGAAACTCCTTACACTTTATCTGGAAAAAAGCATGGCAGTGTGGAAGAGCAGTGTAAAAAAAGGACCATTTTAACTAGTAAGTACAAATGTGAGTCTGTATCACCCACTATTTTTAGACTGTTTTAGCTCATTAAAATATCCCAAAAGAGTCAGAAATTCTCTCAGCTACCTAATCAGAATCATGCTACAATATTCTGGTTGGGAAGGGAATTTGCCTTATGTTTCTATGTGCAAATGTTTATAAAATAATAAATCGTGCTGGTAAAATACAGTCTTGTTCAGGATTTCACACACAGCAAGTAAAACCCAGAGGGCAAGGATCTGCTTGTGTATGCTCTATGAAGAGTAGTCCTCTATGCTGCATGACTTTTCAATCTATAATTCCTTTGCTGCTCCTGCCAGCTTTGAACTCCTTTCCATATGTAAAGAAGAGGATTCCAGTCAATTATGAACACCAGGTTAATTTAAAACCAATTGATGTGGCTGCTGATGAGATAAAAGACAAGACAGCAGAGCTGCAGAAGCTGTGCTCCGCGGGTGATGTTGACATGATCCAGCTGCAACTCAAACTGCAAGGCTGTGTTTCTGTGCAGGTAAGGCTTGATGCTCATCCAGAATCACAGTTACAGCTGACTCAGGGAGTTATAAGATGACTCAGGGAGTTATAAGATCACTCAGAGAGTTATAAGATGACTCAGGGAGTCATCTTCTCACGACACAGCGCATTTACTGTCCAGAACCCGTTAACTACCTTGTTTGCAGCACCACAGAAAACACAAGCACAGCTTGTCCTGCACACGCAGCGGTACATAAGCAAGGGACTCATGGCAATAAGCACTTTGTCATTAGTTGGCCATGGGTGAATGCTGAAATAGACTTAGCTCTTGGAGATTGCATCATCAGTATCAGGCACAAGTAGCCTTTTTGTGAGCCTGAATTCTCAAGATAGATAAATGACCTTAAGGCTCAGAGCAAGCTGCTTTCCCAAATGCAACTAGGAGGTAAGTATGAGGAGCCAGGTTGCATCTCTCTTTTTTTCTCCATTTATCTTTTGGTCTGAAAAACCAACACTCTGGTTACATTAGTAATGCAGAGCTGGTGGCATGCAAATAACATGCTAAGATCGGTTTCATGGTGGTTCTTCTTAAAATTGTTATTCCCTTCACAACTGCCTTTAGCAACTCAACACAAGTTCTACCATAAATGATTTCTGACTTCTCTGGTTCTAGGTTAATGCTGGTCCCTTGGCCTATGCCAGAGCTTTCCTAAGTGACAGCCAGTCCAGCAAATATCCTACTAAGAAGGTGAATGACTTAAAAGAAATGTTCAGGTAGGATTTCTGATGTAATAAAACCTGGTTGGAACATGGTGCCCGCTTTGCTTGTAGTTCTCTCTGTCTCCAAAATCAGATGCTGAATGCGTAGATGTGCCTTATAAAGATCCTGGTGCTGGTGTCTCCCATTTAAGCCAGGTCCCTTCAACCCAAACCAGTCTGTGATTCTTACCAACACTGGAGAAAAGGGGGAAAAAATGAAACTTGCCATCTGTTTGGTTGCTTGCTATTGTAGACGGCTGGGCTGTTTTAATGCCTGAAGTTCATTCCTTTCCTCCTCAGGAAGTTTATACAAGCCTGTGGAATTGCTCTGGAGCTTAACGAGCGGCTCATTAAGGAAGATCAAGTGGAGTACCATGAGGGGCTAAAGTCAAACTTTCGGGACATGGTGAAAGAGCTTTCTGACATCATCCACGAACAGGCACGTATTGCACGTCTGGAGCCCACGGAGGCGCTCTCTGTGCTTGATAACTCGCACTGAAAACTAGCTGAAAACTTGATCACTCTTCATGTTATGTAGCTAAATACAAAAAGGCGAGTAACTGAACTTGAGAAGTAAAGGATAGACTTGGTGGATTCCGAACACCAGTTTCTGTTGATGGACAATCTCAGCCTGGTGTTGGTGCACAGTGTGCTTCAGGGTGGAGGCTTTGCTGACCCATACCATGAGTTTCCTGGTGCTGCAGCCATCCAAAGCCCTGTGCCGTGTTTTGCCTCATGTTTTGCGCATTGTAAGAATCCTGTGATAAGTCACAGGTGGAAATTCTCTGGCAAAATTTCCATTTTGAAGAGGTGCAGGAAGCTCAGAGGCTGGCGGGAAGCTGGATGTCCAGAAACTGGTTACGATGGCCAGTGAGCTCAGTTTCCCTAATGTAACACATTGAGGCTGACTGACCTGCTGCCTGGTGAGTCACAGGGTGAAACACAGTCATTCTAGAGCAGCTCCTCCGCTCGAGTTAGATCCTGTGTTGTGAGACCATCCTTCAGGTTATAAAGTACAGAGTCTTGCCACGTGGCACAGATGCAGTAAGTGCTGTTTTTAGATGCATTTACTGCCTGTGCTTACAAAAGAAACCCCAGAGTTCTCTTACTGCAACGATACATTTAATTACTGCTCTGCAGAGAACTATTTCTTTCCTATACAGTTGCAGCTAAAAATGATCCAGTAAGACACAGAACAGTGTGCATATGAATGCTACAGAAATGGCTTAATTCTTCTTTCTCATTTCTCTGTTATGCTGCCTTTGTGAAACAGCTCTGAAGACAAGGTTGGCTTTCTCTTTTGCATATCTTTTTAAACACCTGCATTACAATCATGACCTGGAACCTTTCCTGAAGCCGTAATTCTTTTGTTTCCTCCAGATCTACCACGCAGATACGATGCATTCACCGTGGATGCACGACTCCCTCCATGTCTTCTGTGCCATCAGCGGGACATCTGGGGACGGAAGTTACTGTTCACTCAGACCCACTGCTGAAATATAACCATAGCACTCCTATTTCACAGAGCTTTCTCAGGAATAAGGGGAACTGTACAAAGGATGTTTAAAGGAATCCATGATGAGCAAAGATCCAGTTCTTTTTTTCCCCCAGAGTTGCCATGCTTTCAAACAGGGTGCTTGCTTCTTTTGCTGAGCAACATTGAAGTGCCTGGACACTGCACCACTGTGCTTCTTTTCTACTATGTTTTTTTAAAGGTAGACGTGTAACAGGACATGGAAAACCATCTAACTAGGTATTGAATTGCTAAACCATGAATGAGAATTAGAATGGTACTATGTAAAGTTGTACAATGGAATATAATAAAATGTAAAACTACTTTGTAAATAGAAGGAGTCTGTAGAAACTAGCATTGTATCCTATTTGCTGCTAAAAGCTTTGCTGGACAGGGAACGTGAAGGAGAAATCATTGTCACTAGTAAGAGATCTTCCTCTTCTAAAAAGTGACTTGGGGTCCAGATGCCCCCATTGCACTCAGAGCCTGAGAGGAGGCTTCTCCTAGTGTGGAACAGTTAAACCCCAAGTCAGAAATGATCATTTTCATACCTCCTCTGAGCAGGTAATTCTAAAGAAACCCCCATGAAAGCTGGGCTTCCTACAGCTCATTTCACCTCTAGCAGGGGATTTCTCTCTGGCAAGAGATCTGTCATTTGAGACGAGTTTCTCTGTTTGCCACTCATGGTCTTACAAACATAAACTCCGAGGGCACCTGATGTTGGGAATTATAAATCTGTAATTGGGAATTATAAACACAGAAACACCTTTCAGGAAAAAAAAATCCAATAATCTGTGAGATGTGCTTAAAAAAAGCCAGCGCATCCACATAACTCATGCAAAACTGAGGGGCTTTTACCATCGTATGGCATGTGCGTTCCCTGCTGCTAAACAGACCTGGGTTCTGAAAGAGAACAGGTTTTTGTCCGACGTGGTTGAAGATCATGTATTTTCTGGAATTCTTTTATTCCTTCTTCCCTCCCCAAAGCTTTACTGTATTATGTCTGTCTCTTGTGAGACCCTTTCAGATGCAGGAAGAAGAAACCAGATCAGGCATTCTTTTATCCAGCAATACTTGGAACAATTGGTTTTCAAATCCTGTCAGTTGTAAATATGATTCCAGTAGTTCATATGGGAAGGATGCGGGGGGTTAAGGATGTGTGACAAAATGCCATAATAAAAGGACTCCAGCTGGGTATTTAGCTTGGCTTAAGTGTCTGTAAAGTAATAATCTTCTAATGTCTGTATCAAAAACTATCTTCAAATAGTTTCTGACCACAGTTCACAATGTTTATTATGCATGTTTCTGATTACCTAAAATGACTCCTCTGCTGAGAACAATAATGTTGTGATCCATAAATTCAGCCATGAGCAAAATACAGATGTGCCTCTGTAACAACCAGACCACACTTCTGCTTGTGTGTGCTTTTATGCCAGGCAGGCTCTCAATTTAGCTTAACAGAAAGAGGAATTGAGACTGCAGTGCTTAAATACAGTTACTACCTTATTGATTTTCATCTTTCACCAAATCGTATTTAAAGGCAGATAGTGGGAGTGATCCAGATTACTGAAAGGTGATGAAGCTGTTTGATAGTGGATACATTACATTATTTTTTGGAGCTAGTTAAACCCTAAACATCAGTCCTAAAGGTGTATCTTGAATGCAGTCAGCAATGATGAGATGTGGACACCAAGATCTCTTGCACTGCAACACCTAATAGTTTTCCTGGAATTGAAGTGAAACTCTTATTCATGTTTCCTGATGTTTTTAATATCCTGAAATTACACTGTTGGCTGAATTTGCAGTTGCTATTCCTTGCTTTTACTGGAATTACAGTGAAATTCTTACTCCTATTTTCAGATGTAATAGTCCAAGATGAATTTCTGTGTGAACATCTCAGTTTATTGGTGGTGATGTAGTTGTCCTGTCATTTCAGTTTTGTTTACTGGAAAGCTGCTTCAGTAATTCAGCCAAAAAAGTATTTAATACCAAGCCAAATAGAATACATACAGTCAATGCAGTCCAGAGTACACGCTTCTGTGCAGTTTTGATGAGTAACGGAGATGATCATACCCTAAGGATGTGCTTCTGTCCTGCAGGTAAATAGTTCAGCTGGATTTGTAACATTAAAACATCCAATTTGTCCTTTTGAGATGGGTTATAATAAGACTGGGAACAAACCAGCTGGTGTTGCTTTCCATTGTCACCAATCTGGAAATGACAGGGACTGGTCAGAGGCTGTTTCACAGCTGTAGCTGGACACCAGTGCCAAGAAGGTGTTCACGTTTTCTCTGCCTGTCCTTTTCCTGCATTATTGTCCCAGTTTATGGAAGTCCTCCAGGTTTTTGTTTATTTTGGGCTGAAATAGCTGAATGCACAGATACATGTGGGGAGTGCTCCATAGAAGTGACTGGTTTATGTAGCTGGTGCTCACAAGGGGCACTTCCTGTTTACTGCCTTTTCTGGAGGAATATAAATGTTTAATGTTCATTAATACTTGTGGTTTTAATTTGGTCTTTCAGTGCAGGAGGGTTTTGGTCTGTAAAAATCAGTGGATGTATTTCAAATGACAACCTGTGCAGTCTTTCTGTATATCTCTAAAGCTACAGATACATCCTTCCTATGTACACCTCTAATTACTTTAGCTGCAAATCTGCTGTATAATATATCAAGTCTTCTGAAGGGAGGTGTTGGCAATATAAAAGGAGTAGAAATAGGATAAAGCATCTGTCCATGAGGATTAAGAGCTTGTGGCTACTGTGGGTATCAGGACTGGTTTGAATAATGGGACTGGAGCCAGGTTGTTTGCATATAGGTCGTAATAAAGCAACATAGGGTCTGCCAGCACTTTATGTACACGAACATGCTCCTAGAGATTTATACTCCTACACAGAGTAAGCAAAGTGTAAGCATTCACTCTCTGCTTTGACTGCGTTTCTTTCTGCAGATCAGAAAGTGGTATTTTAAGGCAGGTAACTTCAGAGTTGTGTTTCTGTCCCCAGAAGGAATCTGAAACCCAGAATTTACTGCAGCCAAGGATCTGTTTCTACATTACTCACTGTTCTCAATGGCTTCTGATAGCAGACATTGTCATGAGATAGGCCAACAAATGGATGCAACAATACCTGTAGTGTACAAAACGTGTTTATTTTGTTCCAGAAGCCTTTTTAACATATGCCACGTGCTACTTTGATATTGAGTCAGAGTTTGCATAAACACAATACCTTTTGTCTCAAAGTAGATAAAACCTGTTTGGTTTGCCTTCCTGAAGGGACAGAGTCCCATGGATTCACAGCCGGCTTAAGGATAACCCCACAATTTGATGTACCATAGCCCAAGAGAGCTGGAGGGACACAAATGGAAGTCACAGGCTCAAAAACACAAATGAAAGCCCATCCTACTCAATATAGCCACTGGAGGAGGGTAGCCTGTGTTCGTTTGATGTTCAGTGACCTGAGTTGTTCTGGTTAAACACAGGGTTCTTTCTGGATTGAGCAATGCTGTGTTCAGCTCCTTAGTGTGCAACCACAGCCTGTAGTACTTAACCTTCAAATAATATGTTCATGCCAAGCAAGGGTGAACCAGTTATGATATAGACATAATGCAGCAATTCTGAATGTTATTTACTCTCCTTTCATGGAAATGCGACACCTGCTACTACATATTTGTAACAGAAGTGCTTTTATCATACGTATTGTATGTGTGTGTGTTTAACCTCCTGTGTGTGAGAGCCCATTCATCTCAGCTGTTAACCCGCGCAACACCGAGTAACACATGATGCTGCTCCAGAGCTTTCCAAGACCAGCAAACTTACATTGCTCTAATACTGGTGTAAGATTCATGGGACTAAAACCTACACCAATGACCTACTGGATGTGCTGCCTCTAAAGAAGATGACTGCAATAAATCTTAAATGCATAAATGCACCAAATGAAATGGTTAACACTGACTTATTCAGTGGCAAATAGAAGATGCTGATTTGGAAATCCTGAAGAGCACAAATGCCACGCGTCCAGCTCGGAGGATCCCAAAACCATGATTCATCAGAAAACTGAGACATAGAAACGGACCTGTAGGGACAGGCCAAGGGGAATGGCTTTAACCTGCCAGAGGGGAGACTGAGATGAGCTCTGAGGCAGAAGCTCT